>JAJLZC010000010.1:0-118288 GCA_030572015.1 Yamadazyma kitorensis | reverse complement strand
TTAAAGACTCGAAGACTCGAAGATTTAAAGACTTAAAGACTCGAAGACTCGAAGACTCGAAGACTGGAAGACTCGAATGCTCGAAGACTGGAAGACTCGAAGACTCGAAGACTGGAAGACTCGAAGACTCGAAGACTCGAAGACTGGAAGACTCGAATGCTCGAAGACTGGAAGACTGGAAGGATGACTAACGGCATATGTAGGCATTGGAAGCAGATCGGCAATACCCATGATTAGCTTGCTCACTCAACCTTGGATGAGACAAGATAATGGTGGTTATTACCTTCTGATTCTGGCATTCAAACCTCCAAAACTCCCTAACTTGTTGTGTCCCATAAATCAAATGGCGAAATCCAAGGTGCTATAATGGTTTTAAAGATGCGTCTCAAAAGAGTCAATCTCTCCATGTGAATCAAGATGATTCTATTGATTTAAGGAAAACTAGCTGGTGACTTTTATTGCTGCTGAATGCATCTCAATCGTCCTTAAGTGTACATTTAGCATCTAAAACTACCACCAATGTGCTATTCCATTTCGTTTTTAGATTTTGAAGCAGCATCAAATGACAAATTTAAGACAGGAAAACAGACACTTCATCAGAACTCTTGTTATTTCCGAAGAACAGAAGTAAGTTCTATCTTAACCAGTTGAATAGTCAGATGTTGAATATATCTGATTTAAATACAGTTATCTTCCGAAGAATTCGTTCACGTTGACTTTCCCCCAAATATAAGCAAGCTGGTATAAGCTACCCATTGGAAGAAAGTTGTAACTACCCATGTACTTGTAAAGTTGTATAAACTACCCATGTACTTGGATGATTATATAAACCTTCAGAAACACTCAAAGCATGTGTTTCACTACATTTGGTGGCTAGTATCTGCTCGTCCCAACCAAGGTAAGATTAGTGATGTACAAATCCTTTTCTGAATACACATCCATTTGGGATAGACTAAGTATTCGATAAAAGAAGTATCACCAGATTTTAGTATAGCTAGTTTTCAAAGCACATGGTCGGTCACTTTGCTGCCCTACCTTATTTGCTGCCCTACCTTATTTGCTGCCCTACCTTATTTGCTGTCTCTGAATATCGGGAAGCAAAGGGAGCTGTAAAGTACCATTATGCTAAAGTTAGTAGGGCTATGAAGCTGTCATCAGCTTTGAAAACAGTTTCCAGTGTTATCTACCTAGTTGGAGCAGAAAGCATTCTTTCAAGAGACTAAATTTATTCAAACCAACTAGATTCTTATTATTAGTGCTTCATAGCTATCAGGGTAAGTCAGTGGGTATTTTGTTTTCTGTTCTTAAAATACTTACCACCTGAGTTGAGTTATGAAACTTCAAATATACACTATAAAGGTGTTGGTCAGTCAAGCAAAAGAATCGCCTTAGTTTTTTCTTTTGTTTTGTTCCAACAAGAATAGGAAAATGGGAAAAATGGAACTAGTTCCACTCCAACATTTTCATGAAAGTTTATTTCAGTCGAAAGGCTGAAGAAATAGCGAATTCCAATATCTTCAATCTAATGATATCCCAAGGCAGGAGCTATTTGCATCCAAGTCAATGAACCAGAACTAAGTTAATGATTTTCATATATTCAAAGTCATAGAGAAACAAAATGGTTGCAATAAATAGGGATTTTGCGAGAAACTTTGCATGATTAAATTCCCATTAATTTTTCCAAATCGGACTGCAAAAAGTCAAAATGAATTGCATGTATGGATATTGAAGCGAATCGTATAGCCATGGCAAGGTTCTCCAATGGCTGTTAAAGAAAAAGAAACAGGACTCCATACTATGGAGATGGTTATTCTAAAGGTTGGAGGTTATTACGATCAAAAGGTAGATCATTTGAGCAAACAGACTGTTTGAAACCGGCTGTTTGCGATGGACCCCCATCTTTTCGTCTCTAGGTTCTACCCATCTCTAGGTTCTACCGTTGGCCATTGTCTAAGCTGCTAGACTCTATAGATTGAATTACAACAACACTGTGTGACGCTACTATCCACCTCTCACGTGACCCGTCAACTATCGACTGACACTCCCAAAGCTGCTAATAACCTGTCGCTTGCCAGCAGCGAGAAACTTTGCGAAGGCGAATTCCCATTAATTTTTCCCCTTAGCACTTGATTGAGTGGATCCCCCACGACATTTTGCATATTGAAAGGTAGTAAAGAATGCGATTTACGAGAGGGGGGAGTGAGATTCAATTAAAAATCTGGGGAAGCATTATATTGGATAATCCGAGTTTGAAGGGTATTTTCAAAGGTGTTTACAAGGGAATTTTTGGTTCTAAAATGCTCGCTGCCATCTAAAGCCAAACAAACAAAGGACCAAACAAACAAGCAAAGATCCAGAAATAAGAATGATCACTCTTTTTGTGTGTTTTAACAAGGGCCCAACGAAATCTAAGACTCATTTTTAAAAATAACTCTGGCCACAGCGTTGGACCAACCCAAATTACACTCGCCGGATTCACTGTTTTTTGCGAGCAAATGATAAGATCATATCAACCACCCCTCCACCCGTTTAGCTTCTGCTATGCCGGAAATAACTGGTCTCCATATCATTCATATTATCAAAGTCCCCCAATTGTTGGACTTTTGGTGAAAAATAAGAAAAACCTCTTCTAAATTTGCGAGCTCAAATTCTTTTTTTTACTTCGTGGAGAGCCATTTGGAAAAAGGAAATTAACTAAATCAGTGGTCAATAGGACTATAAATATGGACTTGAATTCCTGATAAATTGTTTAGAAGAAAAGTAGTTTTATAGTATATCAAGGTTTTCACTAATATAGTTGGGTTTATATTGTTGAATACATAAAATTAAAGACACAGCGCTAAAATGGATATCGATAGAGAAAAGAAATTAGAGGTTGCCCATTTGGAAGATGCAGTTGGTAGCGATCAAAGCTCTTTCAAACAAGATTTGGGTAAAACTGCTTTTGTATTGGAAGATGCCAAAGATGCCACTGACGCTGAACATGATTTGCTGTTGAGTGATGCTTTGAAATATCATAAAAAGGCGATCTTCTGGTGTGTAGTGTTATCCGCTACCATTATTATGGAAGGGTATGATAATATTTTAATTAGTTCTTTCTTTGCTTACCCTTCATTCCAACATAAATATGGGGATCCAACTGGTGTCGATGGTCATTTTGAATTGGCTGGTAGATGGCAAGTTGCCTTAGGTTGTGCTTCATCTGTTGGTACTATTTTTGGGGTTTTCGCCAATGGTTATTTGATTGAAAGGTTTGGTCATAGAATGGTTATTATGGTTTCTTTAATCTTCATGTCTGCTTTTATTTTTATCACTTTTTTTGCTCCAAGTGTTGAAGTTTTATTAGTGGGTCAAATTTTATGTGGGTTACCTTGGGGGGTTTTCGCCACTATGGGTCCTACTTATTCATCAGAAGTTTGTCCTATGGCTTTAAGAGGTTATTTGACTGCTTATGTCAATATGTGTTGGGCCACAGGGCAATTTATTGCTGCTGGTGTCTTACAAGGATTATCAAGTACTGAAGGTCAATGGGGTTACCGTATTCCATTTGCTATTCAATGGGTCTGGCCAATTCCTTTATTCATTTTAACCTTTTTAGCCCCAGATTCTCCTTGGTGGTTAGTCAGAAGAGGTAGACATGAAGATGCTGCCAAATCTTTAAAAAGATTAGGTACTAAAGATGTTCATAATAAAATTCCAAAACAAGTTGCTTTAATGATTCATACCAATGCTTTAGAACAAGCTCAACATAATTCAAAAGGTGATGATGAAAAGGGATGGAAAGGTTATTTACAATGTTTCCAAGGTACTAATTTAAGAAGAACTGAAGTTGTATGTGTTGCCTTTGCAGGTCAAGTTTTATCAGGTTCCACATTTGCTTATTCTCCTTCTTATTTCTTCAGTCAAGCTGGTTTAAATTCAAGTGATGTTTATAAGTTGAATTTAGGTGTTACTGGTATTTCATTTAGTGGTTGTATTTGTTCATGGTTTCTTTTGAACAAGTTTGGTAGAAGAAGGATTTATGTTACTGGTTATGCCATTTTAACTTTCTTATTATTATTAATTGGTATCTTAGCCAGTCCTAACCAATCAACAGGTATAAAATGGGCCCAATCTGGTATTACTATTGCTTGGGTTGCTACTTATGCCTCCACCATTGGTCCATTAGCTTTCACTATTGTGTCAGAAATGAGTGCTACAAGATTGAGAGCTCAATCTATTGCATTAGCTAGAAATGCTTACAATTTAGCTTCATTAATTTCAAATGTGGTTGAACCATATTTGATCAATCCAGGTGAAGCTAACTTGAGAGGTAAAACCGGTTATGTTTGGTTTGCTACTGCCTTACCAACATTAATTTGGGCTTATTTCAGATTACCTGAATCTAAAGACAGAACTTATGAAGAATTAGATATTTTATTTGAAAGAAGAATTAGTGCTAGAAAGTTTGCTTCAACTGAAATAAACGATATGCCAGTTGTTGAAATTGATTCCAACTAATTATGTTTTAATTAAATATTAAATATTGAAAAAATTAAGCTGAATGAATGAAAACAGAAAAGAAAAAAATATTAACAATTTGGGAACGTATGATTATGTAGATTAATGTATGATTGATTTCGGTTAGTTCCAACTCTTCTCTTTGTTTTGGTTATAACTTTACAGCCTTGTTATGAGTGTTCAAGTTTCAATGCAAGGTTTGTAGATTCTAATCTGGAGTTTTAAGCTGTAGAGTTTAAATTTTAAGGATAGAGATTGTTTCTTTGCTATTGTTGGCGAAACGATACTTTCCATAACCCGAAACTGCTTGTCTTGTTTAGTATTTATTTTTTCCTTTTGGTGTTGAAATAGTGACCACCCAACTAAAGGCACTGTTGGTTCTTTTCAAGGCTGGCTGTTTGTTTCTGCCAGAATCGTACGTGCCAATGTGCCTGGTGTATATATGACTGTCAAGTCGATACCCATGAGTCTCCAGTGACCTTATGTCCATTCCGTAATACCTTGTCTGTCCAAGGATCTTCTTAGCTTCAAAATGAAACGAATTTTACTTTAACTTTTCCGCCCTTCTTAACAGGACAGCAAATGACCCCACTTCTTTCAACCGCACGTCTCATTCAATTTCATGGCTTTTAATAAATATTGCTGTAGGCGTAGAATGTCCTTCCTTTATAATGACAAGTTACCCAAATTCTAATTTCGCTAGCTCTGATGTCCCCCATATTCTTGTTTTTCTTAAAAAGGTTAAAACTTTCTGGGGGTGGGAGGATGATTTACAATATATTTCGCTTTCAATTTTCCAATTACGCTGGTTCGTCTCGTTTAAATCTTTGGGTTGTCTTTGTTCTCCAGGGCTTTGTATTATTGGTCACCCCATGCCAAATCTCCCGATGTTTGGACCCGATGTGTAGAGATTTGTGTACCCAGCTCGTATGAACACTCAGCAAAATGTCTTCAATACTTCCTGGATGACCTGGCGAATGCACTATTGAGAACTTTGTCCGAACTTCTGCGTGTCTCGATTTACGAATTGCCGTTTTGGGAATACCATCCGTAATGACTACGGTTGGTTCCATAAAATTCGGCAGAGGTTTGAAACTAAAAGGTTCAGAATAGATATATATCACAGAAAGCTAAGTATAATGAGGTATAACTATGTATGGGCATCTAAGATATTTTCAACTACTTCATTAACATTTGAATTTGAAAACTGAGCATTCATTAAAACTTGTAATAGCTTTTTTACACCCAAATTTAAAACCAGCTGTTTATCGTTTGATAACTTCATTAATTGATTTAAAACCTCCATTCTGGCCTGTTCGTTCATAAAATTGATATCTTGCATAATAACATTCAATTCATCCAATGATTTGACTGATTTCATCTCAATAGTCTTTGTAAACGAATCAATCAAATTCATTGATTTTAAAATTGAATACTGTGAAGTTGTTGCTAAAATTAATAATCTTCTACCATTAGGTGGTTTTTTGTTTAAATAAACCATTAACATTTGTAAAATATCATTTGAAAATCTTGGGCCAATTGGTACATAATTTATAATACTTTCAATCTTATCAATAATCAATACATTCAATGGAGACTTATAAACATCTCTAAAAATCTGATCAATAGTATTAATCTTCATTGGCTCATTCATTCCTACTAATGTTTCACCATTTAAGATTTTAATAAATGGGAATTTTGAATTAAGAGCCAATTTCGTAGCTAATGCAGTTTTACCAACCCCTGGATTACCATGATACAATAAACTAACTAATCTTTCATTGTCACTATTAGATACTTCATTAATGTATGATTCACCAGTCTTTAATAATTTTTCAATCGATTCATTATAATGGATTATACCATATGGTAAATTTTCTGCTAGATTCTCTTCATTAGTACCAAAGGCAGGTTTAACTTCATTAAGAGCTCTTTCAAAATTACTCCATTTTAATTTCATTTTAGAAATACTTTCATCTACTTTAGCTAAAGATTCAGCTTTAGTAAAACTATTGATAGCAAAAGAAGTGGCACTATTAACCAACCCTTCTAATTCTGCCCCAGTGAAATTTTTAGTTAATTTGGCTAATTGTTTGAAATCTATACTGTCATCTAACAACTCATTTGCTTTCATCTTTTTAGTATGAATTAACAAAATTTCGTATCTACCCTTTTCATCAGGTAAAGCAATTTCAATTTGAATTTCAAATCTACCAGGTCTTAATAATGCATTATCAATCAAATCTAATCTATTTGTCATACCAATAATTAAAATGTTATTTAATTGATCAACACCATCCATTTTACTTAATAATTGATTAACTACATTATCACCAACTCCTGTACCATCCAGCTTACCACCGCCTCTTTGTTTGAAAACAGAATCCAATTCATCAAAAATAATAATATGTAAGCCTGAATTTTCACCCTTTTTCTTATATTCATCTTCAGCATCTTTAAATAAGTTTCTTATATTGCTTTCACTTTCACCAACAAATTTACTTAACATTTCAGGACCATTGACGACTTTTGGTTCTTTAACATTCAACATTTTCCCAATTTGTCTGGCAATTAAGGTTTTACCTGTGCCTGGAGGACCATATAACAATAACCCTTTGACGTGTCTTAAACCTAATTTGTTAACTAAATCAGGACTAATAATTCTGGAAGCAAAAGCTCTTCTAAAAATTTGTTCAAATTCTTGATCTAACCCCCCGATACCTAAACTGTCTAACTTAAAATCTGGATTGATAATTGGTTTTTCTCTTTTTCTATTACTACCCATTGATCTAGCACCAGCATCTTTAACTAAATTTAAAACTGAACCTTCTGTGGCAAAAAAGTTGATTTCAGATTGATCGATCAAAATACCCTTGTGAATCAAATCAGTTGTTACATCGCCAACCTTTTGACCACTTATATCCATTACTTGAACACTGTTAACCAAGACTATAAAGTATTGACCCTTAAAATCCATCACAATTGGCTGACTAGGTTGTAAGATTTGGTTTCTATAATTGTTAAGAAACTGGCCAATAAGTTCATTATGATTAATAGGAGAAGAATTGGATTTACTTTTAGATCTAAAATCAATCAAAAGCTCAATTGATTTAAGATAAATTGAATTATTCTTAAAATTGTTTAAATTGAAGTTTTGGACATTGACCTTTTGATTCAATGACCATTTCCCCCCTCTTCTGATATCTGCCGATAACCCAACCGATCCTGGCGCCATGCCTGGGTCTCTGGCTATTGAATACACAAATAATCCATCTAATTCAACATAAGTAAGATCCTTTGGTACGTCTTGAGGATTGACCGCAATTAAATTGGCTAAAGCAATTGAATTGGATGGGCAATTGTCGACTTTGAAGCTTCCTTTGAAAGCCGGCCCATTCTGCTGGCTGTGTGATATTACAGGGTTGCCGGGTCCTGGGTTGTTTGATACTTTATGAAACCCTAACTTTTCCATATTCTTTGCTAAACTCTTCTTTATGTGTAGCCTATAAACACGGTAGCACGAATCTCAACATTTTAGTGCCAGTGAGTGGTCGTGCGCCAGTGCCGATATTTACGATCTGGAGCTGCCACCGAAGCTGCCACCAAATGGCTGTTGGTTGATGTGAGGCCGTACGGGAATGATGGCGTGGAAGACCTGGGCAATGGGCACAGCACAATCAGCGACAGTGTATGGGTAAGATGGGAAACAAGTGGGGGCTTGGTGGATGAGAGGGAAGGTGGGCGGGCCAGATCCATGTGACTCGTCTTGTGCTTGATGTTACCAATGGCGTAAACCACTAGCAACAGCCACCTCTGTTACGATGGCTGTACTCGCAATGTATCTCTAGATGGCAGGTCTATTCGTTCACTCAAAGCTCTATAGATGGTACAGACCAATTACATAAGCAAGAATCTAGATGCGATAGACTTTGTAATCGTCTGATCTCTCTCTGGGGAGAGATTTGGCAGGCATCGCCTTAAGCTCGACCCTTTGGTGGATGTGCTTGTAGCCACTTCTAGTTTCACTTGTGACTAAGACTTAGCTTGCCTAAGTACTTGGCACATCGAACCATCTCTCATTAGTCAAAGGCTTTAATCTGTCAGCGACTGAAAAATTGATAACCGTTGAAACTGTGGCTCCTATCGGTTGAGCCAATAAAAAGCCGACAAGCCGCCTGTGGATACTTTTCACGTTAGTTATCTATTCAATCTTCGTGTTCTAGATGTTATTAGAGGTTCGAGTAGTGCAAGTGTTACACCAAATCTCTCTCAATTGTGCTAGGCGCTCTATATGAACTATGTTATAGATCTTACGTCTTCTTGTAGAAACATCTCTCTGGTTCCTTTGGTTCCTGAGGTCCAGCCTTGCCGTTGATCGGATTAACTCGAAGTCTTCACAGTGCAAGAATTCATATGATAAACGGTAGATTTTTCTACACTATATACCCCATTAATCTATTTGTCTACTATTGGTCTGGTACTACCCTGCCATTGGCTAAGTCTTGAAAATTTAAGAGCAATTGTAACCAATTCGAAGCGGAATCAGAATCAGACCAGATGGATTAAATACGGGTGCACTGCACTTCTCTATTACAAACCAAAATCACATTCTAGAATCCTGTCGATTTTTTTACACAGTATAAATATCAGGACATTTCCTCCCTTTTTATTTCTTTTGAATTGTTTCTAGATTACAATTGTTGATTCAATTTATAGATTAATAGATTAATAATAGATTTAAACTTAGTAGTTTTAAAAAAAGATTTCAAAAATGGCTCCACAAATCCAAAAACCAGCTCCATCATTCAAAAAGACCGCCGTCGTTGATGGTACTTTTGAAGAAATTTCATTAGAACAATATAAAGGTAAATGGGTCTTATTAGCTTTTATTCCATTAGCTTTTACCTTTGTTTGTCCAACTGAAATCATTGCTTACTCAGATGCTATCAAGAAATTCACTGATAAGGATGCTGAAATTTTATTCGCTTCCACTGATTCTGAATATTCTTTATTAGCCTGGACTAATGTTGCCAGAAAAGATGGTGGTTTAGGTCCAATTAATATCCCATTATTGGCCGATACCAACCACTCTTTATCTAAGGATTACGGTGTCTTATTAGAAGACGAAGGTATTGCTTTAAGAGGTATTTTCTTGATCGATCCAAAGGGTACTTTAAGACAAATCACCATTAATGATTTACCAGTCGGTAGATCCGTTGAAGAAAGTTTAAGATTGGTTGAAGCTTTCCAATTCACTGAAAAATACGGTGAAGTTTGTCCAGCTAACTGGCAACCAGGTTCTGAAACCATTAAACCAACTACTGCTGATTCAAAAGAATACTTCGGTAAGATCAACAAATAATCGATTTAAACAATTAACAGCTGATAGTTGAGTGTTTAGTTACATTCTACTGTTAGAGTTGATTTGAATATAGACCAATGAAATACACAAAATACTTCATCTTATTTCCTTATATCTCTATCGAAGCATATTCAACGTTCATCGAATTGCACCGTCGTTTATCAACGGTTACTGTTCCTCGGATGCCACAGCGGGCTTCCAATTGGTAGACGCGGTCTGACACGCAGTAGTGCAGCGCCAAGGGCCACAGTTGTCGGCAGTTTCGACCCAGCTTCTTGGGCGTTGCATTCACAGTGAAGGGCCCGGGCAATACTATGTTTTGCTGGTCCTACTGGTTCCCCCAACTAAACTTGGTTGGAACCCAACTTTTAAGCAATTTAGCTCGTTCCTTAAGGCTATCTATGCCATTCTCTGT
The DNA here is from genome assembly GCA_030572015.1 of Yamadazyma kitorensis. Lineage (NCBI taxonomy): Eukaryota > Fungi > Ascomycota > Pichiomycetes > Serinales > Debaryomycetaceae > Yamadazyma > Yamadazyma kitorensis. The sequence continues at coordinate 108,011 of JAJLZC010000010.1, read as the reverse complement.
TAATAGAATCGATCGCAGCAAAATTTCAAAGTTGACCACCTTCCCGAGACAGAATGAACGATATCTACTTCTATAAATACCTTGTCAACAAACAAGTGTTCTTCAGATCAAAGCATTGCTATGCGCTAGTAAATCTAAAACCATTGGTGAAAGGGCATGTTCTTTTAGTGCCGTTCAATCCTCAAATATCTAGATTCAATGATTTGAACGACGAAGAATCCATTGATTATATGAGATGTCTACAAAAACTAACCAAATTCTTAACCTGGGAGTTCAAGGCTGACGCTTTGAACATTGCCATTCAAGATGGGCCCGAAAGTGGTCAGACCATTCCTCATTTGCATACTCATTTAATACCACGGTACAAAAGTGATAAGTTCAAAGAAGATGAGATCCATGGTGAATTGGAGAAAATAGATATAATTAGAGATTTCGAAGCTCGTAAACAAAGTTATAAGAACACTTCAAAGCTGTTTTTAAAGGATGATGAAAGGCATCCAAGGACAATTGATGAGATGGAAACTGAAGCAAATTACTTGAAAGCTCAACTTGAAAAATTTGAAGTCGCACAAATTTAGCGTTCAATCGTAGTAGGAAGATACCATCGTTATGGACCAACCTCTTGATGAAATCCAATGGAAGAATCCAGAATGGATAAATCAGTTTGGTTTACATACCGGTAACGTGTTAGATTACTTCAGCGAGTCTCCGTTCTATGATCGGACCTCAAATAACCAAGTTATCAAGATGCAATTCCAATTCCAGCCACCCCCACCAAACATTTCAACTCCATTAGAATATACAAAGTATTTTGAAAATAAATTGGTGGATATGGTGGGTGTTGAATTTGTAATTGCATATATTCGGGAGCCAGATTTTTGGATAATTCGTAAACAAAATCGATTAAATAAAGACAACCATCAGATATTGAATGATTATTATATAATTGGAGCCAATATTTATCAATCACCAAAAATTTATAATTTGTTGAGTTCAAGGCTACTAAATGCTACCTATTCAATTAAAAATTCTATAAATTTGTTGAATAGCTTAAATGACTTTAAATTTGACGATGACTTACCCAAATCGACCACTGCCACTCCTTTCACCCCAAGTGAAACAAAAATAAAAGATAATATAGATTTAGAGTCGATCCTTAATGAGAGTCTTAAATAGAAAAGGTCATATATTGAGGTATTTGTATACTTATATACGTTTGTAGACGTTGTATACATTGTGTACGATTGTATATGTCCTGATGAATAAACAACGATTATAATTCATCCTTTTCTGGAATCTTACCCTTTTCTTCTTTGGTCAATGGAACTTCACCAGTGGCGACAATCTTTAACTCTTTAACTGGTTTATCACCATAACTGGTTTTGACTTTTTCCATATAATCAATAACGTCAAATCCATCCAATACTTGACCAAACACAACATGGGCACCGTCTAACCATTTGGTAATCACAGTAGTAAGGAAAAATTGGGATCCATTAGTATTCTTCCCAGAATTAGCCATACTCAATCTGTAAGGTCTATCATGTTTCAAAGTGAAATTCTCATCATCAAACTTACCTCCGTAGATTGATTTACCACCATAACCTTGACCAGTTTCATAATCACCCCCTTGAATCATGAATTTAGGAATGATTCTATGGAAAATTGATCCAGTATACCCAAATGTTGGATCTTCACTCAAAGTTAATTCTTTAAAGTTCTTAACAGTTTTAGGGACTACAGTACCAAATAATCCAATTGTGATTTTACCAATTGATTTCCCATCTTCACTAACTTCAAAAAAAACTTTCTCTGTAACTGGAGGGTCTTCTGGTAACTCTTTGGACTGAGCAAATCCAAACAAGAAAACAATACTTAAAATTAATACGGATAATACTTTCATCATTAGTTGATAGTATTTGAAAATTTTCGACGATATTCTCATTTATTTTTTCTATGTACATTGAAGCCAAAAGCAAGCCTACCATGAGCTTAGTGTTAGGTGGGGCCAGGTGGGGGATGCTTCATCATTATAAACTATATAAATATGGAAGACTTAATGATTCTATATGCATGTTTCGTCTTAAGGAATCAAAAAGCTCTTTATAAGACCTTAATGGCCTAGAACTCTCTCTCACCTTTAGCTTCAGCTTCTAATTCTTCCTTTTGGAACCTTTCTCTTTCTTCTAGTCTCTTTAATGCTTCTCTCTTGGCGATAACCGTCTTGGCCTTTCTTTCACCTCCATTCTTCTTCTTTCCTTGTTTATGTTCTCTCAAAGGTTCTAAATCATTAACAAACTTATTTTTCCATCTTAATAAATATCTTCTGGTACTTACGTCTATTCCCATGGTCTTCATTTGCTTGGACGTGCTGTTCAAAAACTTGTCTAAATCATTTTCAAATAATTCAGCATGCTCTATACAATTTCTGCCTATTAATGTCAAAAACGTCTGTAAGTCATGTACGTTTTCCTTTGTCCTCGTAGAAGTGTTGGTCCTGTGGTTCACCTGCGAATAATGGAAGCTCCTGGCTGGTATCACCACTGTCCTAGCAACAGGAGTTCCTATCCTTGTTATATCCCTTGGGAGAGTCCTAGGTATACTCCTTGGTATACTGATCAATCTGCTCAACATGATTCTTCCTTTGGTGAAAAAAAATAAAAATTTTCCAGACGTTTTCAACCACAAGAAAAAGACTGAGATGCTCAGAGTTAGAGGAACAGCGTAGTTGGCGATGTTTTCATTTAAGGGTCTAAAGAGGCATTTTATACGATTAGAAGCAATGGAATAGGTTTGTGTGTGCACTAGCAGAAGACTGAAGCCTTTTAAATCAAGGTGTAACCCCCGTCAACCCTGATATCAGCACCAATGGTTGCGCTACTGGCATCACTTCCTAAATAAATGTAAGCTCCAACTAACTCGTCAGGATTCAATTCTCTCCCAATAGGAGTCATTGCCCAGAATTTGGCTCTGTCTTCTATAGGCACGCTATCAGAGGTCAATGGGGTATCGGTATAACCAGGACTAACCGAATTACATCTGCCACCAAAATCAGCCCATTCCACAGCCAAAGACTTACTTAAATGAAGCACGGCTGCTTTACTGGCATTGTAAGCAGCTTTATATTGTGGAACATTAACTATATGAGCCGACATCGATGCAGTGATGATGAAACTGCCTGCCCGGTTCTTTTCAAAAACTTTACCAGCGTATTTAGCACAGTAAAATACCCCATTCAAGTTCACATCCATTAATTTCTTCCAATCATCGATTCCACAAGAATTATCAGTGACTTTCCCTTTATACCATGGAACACCAGCATTAGCAATGAAAATATCAATAGTACCAAAGTCTTGTACAATTTCATCCACAACTTGTCGAACTTGTTCAGGTTGTGTTACATCCAACAAGTAAGTCTTGGATCTTACCCCGTATTCTTTCTCTAAACTTTTGGAAAATTCCCCCCCATCACTAGCATAATCTAATAGAATCACATCACTACCAGCCTGAGCGTAACCGGTGGCTATGGCTCGGGCAATCCCACCTAATCCTCCTGTTATTGCAGACACTTTGCCTGTCAATAGAAACCTTTTGAATATGTTGGCGTTCACAGTAGGTGCAACCGTTGGTACCTTATCGTCTTCTGCAATTCCTTTGATAAACGATTTAAAAATTTTTTCGGTGAACATGGCTTGTTATTACTCTATGGTCTAATGTATTCTCTCTAAGGTCTAATGTGCTACCTGTTCTCAACTAATCGATGCAACTCCTCGATATATATATGATTCTAACAATGTATTGACCTTCACTACGACTGAGGGAAACTCATCCAATCTCCATACAATTCCGTAAAACAATCCGAACGAAAAGGACATTTGCAGCAAAACCCCGAAGTGGGTATTAAGGACTTAGGCAGAGGTGACGTTTATATGTCATATATTGTGTTATGCTAATATGCTATGCTAATATGCTATGCTAAATCTACTATACATCGAGGAGGTTATTTTAAATCTTTTAAAATATGTTTATCTTGGTTTAATTGATCCTTTTCGAATCTTTCGTTAAATCTTTGTCTGATCTTTTCACCGTTTATATAACAGTAAATTGGGAATGGTACTCCTAATAAAAAGGCTATAAATGCACTTAGTGTGTTACCCCATCCATAACCCAACTTATCATACATTTGATTGGCAAACAATGGGAAACTAAACCCAAATAATGATCTGAATAAGGCAGCTGCTGCTACCGATGAAGCGGCGAATCTTGGATTCATATCAATCAAATAACTTTGGCAACACTGGAAAGCACAAATGAATCCAAATGCAAATATACCTGATCCAATACCTGGCATTATCCAATGTAATTTTTTTTCAGCTGACCACCCATACCAAATTAATCCAATTGGAATGATTATTCCAACGATGAATAAGCATGGTAATCTAAATTCTGGTTTGGCTACCCCATCATTCTTATCAATTAACTTGTTATACGTTTTACCAATCATCCAAGTCCAAAATATTATACCAATAGTGAATCCGATCCCCATTGGAACATACATTAAACCAATAATACTTTTACTGTAACCATAATTTACAGAAAAGACTGTTGGAAAAGTAACAATCAACAAATACATGAATCCATAAACAAATGCCAAAAAGGAACCTAAACCAACGATCATAGGATGAGTGAATAATAATTTGATTGGTCTAGTCATTGTTATCCACATTCTTTGACTAAAACTTTGATCGGTAATTTCATAAATAGTGTGTAAATTTTGGTTCCCAGTTAAATTTCTTAATTTTTTAGCTTTAATCTTCAATAATTTTGGTGAATAGGTCTCTTTATAGAAAATTGATCCACTAATTGCTACTGCACCATTAAAAATACTTAATACATAAAATACCCATCTCCATTGCTTATGATCAACAATAAATCCTGCGATAACTGGAGCAATGACTGGTCCTAATAATGGAGCTAAAGTGAAACCGGCTAATGCTACATTTCTCGACTTGGCTTCAAACAAATCTGAAATAACTCCAGCACCAACATTTAATGGAGAAGATCCAAATAAACCACCAATAAATCTAAAAATTAACATTTGAGTTGTATTTTTACTGAAAGCACAACCAATATTGAAAAAGAAGGAAAACCAGATTGATGCATCTAAAACTGGCTTTCTACCTATATAGTCAAACTCACTTAATGGGGCGATTAATAAAGGGCCAACAGCCCAAGCTAGGATTTGGATTGATACTAATAACGAACTTACAGTTGCATTAGTGATACCAAAATCTTTGGAAATCTCTGATACTGCAGGGGATAACATTGATGAAGACATTGGACTAACCAAAGCATAAATTGATACGAACCCCAAAAGATAAACTTTTCTTTTTATTGACCAATTTTTTGGATCATGGGGATCATCATAGCCATCCCAAGTAATTAATTCTGGATCAATAGAACCAAATTCTTCACCATTATTTTCAATTGGTAATCCACTTTCTGGGATGGTAAAAGGCTCAAATTCAACTTCATCATTTTCGATATTCTGTTTTAATTCACTTATTATATCCTCTCTGGCTTTTGCTCTTTCTATTTCGATCTGTTTAGTATCTAAATCACCATAGATCTCTTTAACTGAAAATTGAGATCGATTTGAATAAACCGATTGTTGACTTGTCAATGATCTCCTTATGGAATCCAAAGATCTATGGAAAGAGTTGGTGGATCCTCTTCTTGTTCCTGCTTCCTCGCCTTCCACCGTTTCCTTTTCATGTCTACCATGAAATGCAACTGGATATTCGTTATTCGAAGACGAATCTGAGACAGCCTCAGAGTACTGATTCTGTAGAATACTTTTATCACTATTCACACTATCTGACATCTTTTCAAGTAGACTATTGTAGATTGTGTTTTCTAATATGTGTGAATTTACTCAAATGATTCGGTCAAGGAATACACAACTGTTAAATAATCCATCTCTTCTTTTGTGCACTGTCGGCTATTTCAGGTTACTGCAAAACTTTTGTCTTTTGTTTTTCCGATGTCAAAAGCTCTAACAAATTTCTGTGAACAGAGTTGAAGATCTTCGGTTATAGGCGCGATAGACGGGAGTGAGCAAAGTACGCAGACGCGGTAGGCACAGCGGCACGGCAGTAGGGCGGTACCCTGGCGTGGGCGGGGATGCTGATGGTGCTAACAATGGCACCAGCTGGAGAGATGGCAAAGGAGGCAACAACTGGAGAGATGGCAACGTATGCAGAGGATGCAAAGGATGCAAAGGATGCAAAGGATGTAACGTATGCAAAGAGAAGTAAATAAAACGTCTATTAGTACAATCTATCAAGCATAGTTGATTACACCTCCATTAAGTTTAGCATAATCAACACAATAGTCCTTAGCAGCCAACTCACTACATTTTTCATTAAATTCAGTACCATTCAACCCAAATTTACTATCTTCATCAATGAAATTATCTTCACTGAAGATCGAGTTGATTCTTAAAATGTAATTTAATAACCCTTTGACATGAACTATACTAACATCACTATCAGCTGCTGATAATGTAATACCCATATAATCATTGAATTTGATATCTTTTAAGTTGATTTTTTCTTCATTAAGAGGAATCTTATCAAAGAACTTTTGATGATATTGAGTATTATCCTTGACAATTGATTCAAGATCCCAATAAGCTATTGAATTTGGAATTAATACGTTTCTACTTGATTTATCACATACCAGTATTTCATCACTCTTCTGTTCGATTAATTTTCCATCGTCATCAAATTTAGGTATGGTCCAAGGGGGAATAATAGAATTGAAGTCAATAAACTCAGATACATCACCAATCTTGTAAAAATATTTGTCTGTTTCTGGATTATAATCTTCAATTAATATGATCAAATTGGGTCTATACATTGATTCACCACAACCACATTTATTTAAATGAGTTCTTGCCCATCCAACATAAATTTGTCTATTTTCTGGCAATTCAATTGCTAATTTTTTAGGTAAAATTTTATTGAAAGGTAAAGGTTCTAATTGGGAACCACCTCTTAAAGGACCAAAATAATTAAGATTAGATTTTTCTTGTTTCTGAATAAAATCACAAAGTCCGGTATTAATTTCACAAGTTAAAACTTCTAAAGGAGTAATTGAATAAACAAAATTCAATTTTTCACTTGATTGATTTTCACTAAAAAATGGAGTCCAATTTTTTTCAATATTTGCAAACTTTTCAGTTCTCTTTTTCAACATTTTCAATTTATTTGAAAATGGTAAATATAAATGCATAACTCTTTTGGTTATTTTCATGTCTTTCATATTGAATACAATTAATGGTTCTTCGAATCCAAATTTTGGATTAAATCGTTTTAAAATTCTTGGATCTTCTGGTCCCCAATAATATTTATTATTTTCAGTTTTCATTAAATAATCAAATGAAATGGGCAATAAAGAAGGGAAAGATACATCTCTAAAAGCCATAGTAGTATCTAAGACCACCTCAGTTATTGAGCCATCGTTATTAATTACATTTTGAACCACGCTTTGTTCATAAGGTAATTTTAAGGTTTGATGTAATTCTTGCCAGTTTTCATTGAAGATTTGAACGTATAAAAAACTAGCGAACCCTTTATTTGGAATACCACTTGGAGAATAAATTAATCTACTAACCATAAAATGAACTTTTAAATCATTCAACCAAACCGAAGACCCAGCAAATCTAAACCATTGGTTTTTTAAAGGGATTTTTGGTTTAAATTCATCATTTGCCTTTTTAATTAAACCATGATATGCTTCATTTTGGGATAATTTTTCTTGAACCATTTCAAAATCAGCATCCAATAATTTTGTTTCGCTAATATCAATATCATATTCAAACTTTAAGTCTTCACAAAAGTTATTTTGAAATTCAAAGCTTTGAGGTTTCGATTTAAGAATGGAATAAGGGTCAGTGAATGTATTTAATTTTACCGAAGAATATAATTCTTTTTTGATTAGAAACTCACTCAAGGGGAAATTCAACTGTCTTTCGGGTTTATTATTCATAAATGGTATTATATCTAATAAACTACCGCTTTTGACTTCTTCAACATTGGTATTGGGTTTCACCTTCTTAGGAAACGTTTTTTCAAAGTCTATGGTGCCTTCGCCTTTGATTAACACCAACAAGATCACCACTATGAACACGGCCAAAAGAAGAAGCATCCTCAAGAACCTTTTGCCGAACACCATCATCGCTGATCAACTAACTATCTCTATCGCCAGTCAACACCACTATCTCTAGTCAAGATTGGAAGGAGAAAATATTGTTTTCGAACGCGGCTTGTTCTCGTGTGAGATTAAAGAAAATTTTTTATTTTTTGGATTGACGCATCGGGCCCGTTTGGGCAAGGGCCGCCAGGCAGGAGCGAGGAACAAGCAGAGAACAGCCAGAAGAATTACTTATACATTTTCATAACCTATTAATACACTACAGTACAGCTTGTTCTTTTAAAGACTTATTTTTGATTCATGGAATTCATTAAAGATTGTTCAATCGAATCAATTGAACTTTCAACTTCGTTAATATTCATACCACAACATAACGAGATCAACTTACAATACTTATTTAATTTATCATCAGATGGGTAATTCGCAATTAATGAACTTGAGTTGGCATTGGAATTGGAATTTGAACTTGGATCTGTGTTTGGATTAGCATTGGAGTTGGGGTTGGAATGGGAATTCGAATTCGAATTGGAACTTACCTTGTTCTCTTTGAAATCGTCTCTATTCAAATTAGGCACAATAGGCGATAATTTAAATAAATCGTTTAATAACGTCTTGGATCTAAGAATCTCTTTTTGTAAAACTATCGATAAATTCAATTTATCATCGTCTTTTCCTGAATTAGTCAAATTTTGGTTCTTAGGATTCTTGGGATTAGACAAATCATTCAATTTGGCTCGAATTAATTTTAGGTAATTCACCTTATATAAATTCAATTTATTATTCAACTTTTCTTTCTTTTGTAACACTTGGAATGTTAAATCATTTAAAAATCGATTTATTTCATCTTGAATAATTTTGTCCCGTCTTAAATCGATTTCAATGTTTTCAAAATTTTCAAATTGATGATTTATATCTTGGATTAAATTATCTAATTTGAATATTTTTAATATCAACTTTTGTTCAATTAGTTTCAAATTATTAAATTGATTATTAATATTGATCAATTTTAATAATTTTTCATCGTTTTCATTCAATTCTTTATCAATCAAAAATTGTAACTCAGTCAATTTTTCAGTTATTAAATTAGACGTCGAATTTGTCAAATTAACAGTCATCTTACTATAATACAATTGACTTTCAAAGCTTTGAATATTAAATGAATTGCCAATTTCAATTGCTTTAACTTTGTTGTTTCCATCATTTTGTTGCTCGGGATCTTGTTGAGTTGGGATCTCCCCTTCTCCTCTTCCCTCTCCTCTTGCTCCTCCTCCTCCCACACCACCTTCATCGTCATCTTCATCAGCTTCATCATTTTCTAGCTTTAAAACGTAATTATGTGATGCTAAATACTGCTCAATAGTATAATTAACCAAATTCTTAATGCTGAAATTAATAAACCTATGATAGGTTATAAATACTTTAATTAATTTTTTATTCAAGTTATAACTTATTAAATGTAATGCTGTATTACCATCTGAATCTTGATGGTTGATAAATTTTTTAATTAACTCATTATCTTGAATATTGTTGATAGTTTGAAATTCTAAGATTTTGGAAAATAAACATTCAATATAGTATCTAGCTATTCTTTCCTTATTTTTTAAATAGTTCGATAATTGATCTTCGTCATTGATTGTCATTCGATCTAATGGGGGAGATGCAGACATTGATATATGATGTAACACGGTCTTATTGAAATTATCAACAGTTAGTATTGAATCAAATAATAAATCCAATAAGCTTGGAAAGTTCTTCAATTGAAACGAATTACTAAATTTGATTAAAAACATTAATGGGGTTTCACCACTGTGATTTTTCAAGTTTGAATTTATAATGCTTGGAAAATTATTGATTAAAAACTCAATAATAGTATAATTCCCCATTGAACATGCCCAATGGAATATCGTATTACCTTCATTGTCTATTGGCTGGTTGATGCTTATTTTGGCAATTGGTTGTGGAGGGCTTGCCAAATTCTTTGGAATCACGGTGTTATCCTTTTGTCTTTTAATGATTTGGCTCTGGCTCTGACCTTGAGATTGTTGTTGTTGTTGTTGTTGTTGGAGTACCTGTTGCTGCTGCTGCTGTTGTTGCTGTTGTTGATTATTGTTATCCTCCAAGAAGAAATTCAATAGATTTGAAAAATATTCACTGTAAATACTTTCGTCTTTAAAGGAGTTCAATTGGTTATTTTGATTAGGATGATGATACTGTGATAGTCCATAAGGATCGTGACCTTGAGATCTCGAAAGACTTCGTTGATGAGAACGACTATTGACTATTCGTTCAAATGAGTTTCTTGGGGTACCGAATAGTTCTTTACCGCTTATAAAATCAACTTCGTCATTATTAATATCATTATCACTACTGCCTACTGCTTCCAAGTCTTCCTGTTTGACATTCATGCTTGCCATTATATTTAAAGCATCTTGTTCGGTATTTTGTCTTGTAATTGGATTTATTTGAGTGGTATCACTGTATTTCAAATTAGGTAGCTGTTGGTCATTAGATAAGTTAACTCTCTTGGGTCTCCCTCTCTTTCTTGGAGGTTCATTGATGGAATTGGTTGATTTTGATTTTTTGGCTAGAGTGGAAGCATTTGAATTCAAACGATTGGCTACATTTGAAGCTGAAGCATGATTATGTTTGGGAGCTGGCGGTGGAGTGGCCGATTTCCCTTCGACATATTTGAATTCAAATATAGGTCTCAAGACATCATAAACTCCAAAAGATTTAGCCAAATCTACCCCCAAATTCAAAGGAACATAAGTCCCTTGATACTTCCCATATCCACCTTGAACTTTCTCGTGCGTTCTTGTTTGAACATCCTTCTCTAATATTCTTGTTCTCTTAGCCTTAGGAAATTTGGCGATTTTCAAAATATGAGTGGCATTAATCCATGAATCCAACTTCCTTCTCATGATTGGCCCTTCCTCGGTTACAAACTCAAACACTGGAACATTGGAGTATGTTGCTGAATATATTTGTTTATCACTCATGTCCACACTTATGTCCCACACTGTCACTATCACTCACTGTTTGGGGTCTCAGTTTCTCCAGGTCTTTCTGTCTCTGTCTCCTATAATATCTTATACGGCCTGCTAAAGAGAATTGTGGTTATCAGGCTGGGTTCCGCTGTATCTACCACCAATTTTGCTGTCGAATTGGAAGTTTCAAGTATACCCAAATGATAATTCGATGGTGTCGTTCACTACAAATTTCAAAACCACTGGGAACTTTTGAGATTTTTGTTGATACTCACAAGGGGACCAATTTTGTGTAACAATTCATTGTGAGTAGAGAAAGTCAGGTATTTGTGTATTTATACATAGAGAGGAGCCTGTGGAGCCACCGTACTGTGCCCACCGCACTGTGGAGCCAGCGAGCTGTCTAAGGTGCAAGCAAGTCACGAAAATAAAATCTTCAACAAGCGGTATATCATGGAAAACACCAACAAGGTGATAACAAATACAAAGTAGGTTAGGTATTTGGTTAATAACTTCATCGATAAGTTGGTGGATTGATCCTCCGTCAAAGGAATTGATACTACGTGTTCGGCTGCCTGGTAGCAGATCTCTCTTCTTCTAATGATTTGACAATCAACGAACTGAATATCTCTTTTTAGAATTGCCCTTCCTAATAAAATGTTTGTGTATTGTTGTAAAGAAGGATCAAAAGTCTTAAAGGCATTCTCCAAGATTAAAGATTCCTTTTCAATACCATTAGTGATTTTTTCAATCTTTTTTAGCTGTTTTAAAATTGAAGGACTTAATTCATTTATTGATGATAAATGATCAGTTATGGTTGATAAATTAAATAAATAAAGGGATTTTTTTAAACAGTTGGTTAATACTTGAGTTTGGTTTAATAAATAAGGGATTAATAATTTCTTTAAATTATTGAATTTTTCAAAGAATAATTCAATACATGTTAGATTCTTTTGAATCTTAATGAAGTAACTATATGCTAAATCAACTAAATTAATGGATAATTTCTTAATGATAGTTTCATAATTCTTAAATTGCCAATTTTTCTTCGTCATTATGATTTCGTTTTCATCGATTGAACTACCAAATATCTTGATGAATTCGTTTTCTAAGTTACTTAAATCGATCTTTAATAAATTGGTCATATTGGTTATATCTTCATAGTTTGGAATCTTTTTTAGCAACGTACTATAAATGGTGATAATGTCACTATATAAATGAATGATTTTCTTCACATTTATTAGTAATTTTAACGTGGCATTGTTTAGACAATACTTGAATAGTTTCAGATGAGCTAGAATTAGTTCTTCATCTTGACTACTTAGCACCTCATCTAAGTCGATTCTCCTATCTCCAATTGTATATGTCATTTGCTTGCTATTCTCTTGCAAGCCTTCTGCCTATCACTGTGGTCTCTCTTACCTTTTGCCTCTTCAGAAGCCCTTCTTAGCGCTTGGTTTTAAGTTTTAAGCGAATCCGAACTTCTCTCCCCTTACTTTCGCGCTAAAGTTTTGCCATTCTTAGCATCACCATCATCAGACAGCAGCCCAACAGTGTTGCCTTTTAGTGTTTTGGTTAAGGGAGAGGGAACAATTGAGATTATGGCTATTTTCGATTTGTTCAAGAAAAGTTCGATCAATATTGATACGTTTGAAAAAGATTTAAATCAGTTGAATGTATCTATAACCAAGAATAATCAAGAAATACTGAAATTAAATAATGCCAAAGCATCATTAATTAGAACATTGATATACTATTCATTGGTAGGGTATATTATTTTAATCAGTTATACGATTATTCAATTGCCCCACAATGATGTGAAGATGAATCAATTGAAGTTTTTCATTGTAAACCAGCTGATGGTTCGGTTGTTGTTGGTATTTGGAATCCCGGTCTTGATTTATGGGTTGGTGATATGTATTAGGTTTTGTATCAATTGGTTGATCAAATCAAAGGAGAAGCATAATGCTAGTTTGAAGAAAAAGCAGAAGGATAAGATTAACAAGTTAAAGGAGTTGACCAACTATAAGACCACCAATGAGTTGTTGAATAAATATGACTCCCCAAAGAAAGAACCGCCACAACCACAATCTCAATCTAAACCACATCAAAACCATCAAAAACCACAAAATAAAAGTCAGCCACAACCTCAATCCAACGACCCTAATCGTCTGAACAAGTCAGTCCAACAGGGACCTGGGTCTGACCTTGTATCAGGTCCAGGAGGTCCAGGGACAGGTCCTAACAAGAAAACGATCCAGGATAGATTGCTCGACCTATTGATTGGTTCTGAAGATGATTCTGAAAAGTATGCTTTAATATGTAGAAATTGCTTCAATCATTGTGGATTGGCTCCACCATCAGATCCAAATATGAAATTCATCTGTCCATTTTGTAAATTTTTCAATGAACCTTTAGGCACCAGTAATAATACTAGCCCAATAATTGATGAAAGTGCTCGATTTCAATCATCATCTCCAAATATTGAAGAAACATCCAGAGTACCTGTTGAACTGGCCCCACAACCATCTGAATCAAATAAATTAAACCTCCCAGAAAGGCTTACCGATAGTGTGGCAAACAGTATACCTGATAGTGTTGATAGCATCCAAGAGCAAATAGATAGCGCTGTGGATTGCACACCAGTAGAGAAAATTCCTGATGGGAACACCAAGTCAGATGTTGGTATATAGCAAGAGTAAAGTTATATAGAATCAAATGAAAGTGACGAGATAAAATTCAAGTGTTATGTATTTAAGATATCTAAGAAATTTCCATAATAGCATTAACCATATCACCACCATGTTTCTTTAAAGCTTTGGCAGCTTTAGCTCTTGAAACTTGAGTTTGTTCAACAATGATATCGATATCTTTTGGATCTAATCCGGTTTCATCGACTTCTTCATCATCTTCTTCTTCAACGTTACCTTCTAAAGAAGCTTTTTGTAAATCAGCAGTGATTGACTCTGGTGATTTATCTTCATGAGAGTGATCGTGTCCTTCATGATCGTGGTCGTGACCTTCATGAGAGTGATCATGGCCTTCATGACCTTCTTGGGCAGCAGCGGCGGCAGCTTGTTCGGCGTATCTTTGGTTGATATCATCAACTTTAGCTTCTCCAAAAACAACGTAGGTTCCAGCTGGAGATTTGTAAACTTCTGGGGCATCAATAGCATAAATTAAGTTAGCTCTTTGTTTAAAGGTAACTCTTGAGATTCCTTTAACTTGTTTTAAACCTAATTTTTTGATCAAGTCTCTAGCCTTTTTTTCATTTTTAGAAATGACTTGGACTTCAGCTCCTTGTGGGATTTCTTGTGGGATATCGTCTGTGATTTCTTCAATTGACATTGTTAATTTAGTTTTTAATTTATAATATTATAATTAGTAGTCTCGAAAAATTTTTCAGCGTTTGAGCTTTTTCGACGACAGTTGAGAGTCGTGTACTTCTGGTGATTTTGCCATTTTTTGCAATCATGGGACTGAGTGATCTGAAGATGTGCTAGAATGCTTTAGATGATGAGTTAGAGTGCCAGACGAGGTGTCAGATAAGGGCAAGAAGATGTGCCTAATGATGTGCCAGATGTGCTATCAAATGAGATGCCAGGTGAAATGTTCCAATGTACTCTGAGATAACGTATGCCTGGATGGAACATCTCTTCTGCAGAACAGCCAACTTCCTTCTTGAAAAACAACGGCTTGTCAAACAACAGCTTATCGAATACTGGGCAATCAGTGAGGGATATGAAGGAGAATGGGCCTGATGAAGTTAAGCCATTTGCTAAAGTTCATGCATTTATTGTGCATGAACTTACCCGGACACGTCTATTTTCGGATTTATGGTCGCTTTGGGATGGTTCGGACGGTAGAAACTCATTCTGGAAGAACAGCACATTACCCGTGTGCACCCGTGCACCAGTTTATTTCTCTTTCGAGGCCCGTGCACCCGTAATTAGGAAGATAAATTGCCAATTTTAACCCGTTTACGCCGAAAGCTGGTAACTTAATTAGAGGCTTGGAGGTTTAGTTAATTTCAAAGATACTTTATTCTTAGTAAATTAACTTCAAATCAAAGTAATAGAATCCCAATATATCACTGCTGGTCCCATCATATTACCAAGCACTATAGTAACATCGTTATCCTAGTTACCATAGTTTTCGGGTGAAGAAGAGCTGTACTGAGCATACTGAAAAAAAGGGAAAACATAATAAAGGGAACAAACTTTTTTATATTTACCGCTAATTTATAACCAGGTTTAAACAGTTGGAAATAGAGAAATCTGTGGTAAGAGAAATACTTATAGATAGCGTTTGTATCTATTGTTAGAACCGGTTTGAACACAGGCTTCAAGGCAGCACCAAAATCCTTGGTTCTGCCGTAAAACAAAATATCTCATTTCTAATCATTCAAAAAAAAAAGAGATCCCATACTGAGCCGATATTGTAAGGATATAAACTCATATATACATCCCTTGTTTGATACTTTTGTCAATTATTTGGATAAGTTGGCCGGTACTCAAAGTGCAAAATGAGTACCAATGATGATATTCAACAGTCGTCATCTACTTACTCCCAAAATATTTCATTTAACCAAGACGAAAAAATGACTGATGATGGGAACTTGAACCAAAGCAACCAACCTGGCTCAAGTAGTGACGACAACATAACCAATGAGAAGAACATGAACCATAATGATGACACTAATAATAATAACAACAACAGCGATGATGATGCTTTAAAAAGGAGAGATGCTTCAGATTTATTAACCGCTAAGTCCCCTTCCTTTAAACAACTGATTCAAAAATTCTTTTATGATAAAGGTTTGGGACCAATGCCACCTTATTTAAAAGAAATATATTTGAATATCCCAAGAACAATCTATGTCAACCAAGAATTACCTGATAATTTAAAGAATCATACAAATCATCCTATAATATCTTATTCAAGAAATAAAATAAGAACCACCAAGTATACTCCTTTAACTTTTATACCAAAGAACTTGTTATTTCAATTTAGAAATGCAGCCAATACTTATTTCTTATTGTTAGTTATCTTGGGGGCCTTTCAAATTTTTGGGGTTTCTTCTCCTGGTTTAGCTGCAGTTCCTTTGATTGTTATTGTAATTATCACTGCGGCAAGAGATGCCTTTGAAGATTATAGAAGAGGTTCAAGTGATTCAGATTTAAATAATTCCCCCATCCATTTACTACAGGGTTTGCATAATCCAAATGTTTTAAAAGATTATGTTAGTAATTGGAGAAAATTTAAAAAGAAAATGACTAGATTTACAAATGCTATATTTCATTTCTTTAAAAAACTGGCAATTATGATGTTTGGTAAGAAGCAGGCAAAACAAGATTTTATAAGACAAGAAGTTGAATTGGAAAATACCTTACATAGAACTTCTACTGTCGTATCTGAAGAAGAAGCTGCTTCTTATAGACAAAGTTTCCAAACTAATAAAAGAAAATCCCATCAATCCAGTCATAATCATCATCAACCAAGAACTATTGCTAATTCTTTAGTTAACCCTCCTTTATTGGAAAATAATTTGAATAATGGTCTTGAAAATATTTCTTTTAAAAGTAAACGTTGGAAAGATGTTTCAGTTGGTGATTTTATCAGAGTCAGATCTAATGAAGAAGTGCCTGCTGATATGGTAATTATCTCAACCAGTGATGCAGAAGGTAATTGTTTCATTGAAACTAAGAATTTGGACGGTGAAACCAATTTAAAAGTTAAGAAAGCTTTGGAATGTGGTGGTATACATCATTTAAAACATTCAACTGACTTGGCTAGTACTAAATTTTGGCTTGAATGTGATGCTCCAAATCCTCATTTATATCAATTTAAAGGTACTATTCATTATGAAAACTATGATTCAAACAATCAACCAGTTGATTTAGATGAAAAAGAATCAATAACTAATGAAAATATTTTATTAAGAGGTTCTACTTTAAGAAATACTAAATGGGTAATTGGTTGTGTTGTTTATACCGGTGAAGAAACTAAAATAATGTTGAACTCAGGTATAACTCCAACTAAAGCTTCAAGAATCTCAAGAGAATTGAATTTATCAGTCTTTATCAATTTCGCTTTATTGTTTATTTTATGTTTTGTTTCTGCTGTTATTAATGGTGTATTTTACGACAGGGATGATACTTCAAGAGTCTTTTATGAATTTGAAGCTTATGGTTCAACCGCTGCAATTAATGCAATTATTGCATTTTTCGTAGTGTTAATTATTTATCAATCATTGGTTCCAATTTCCTTATATGTTTCGGTTGAAATTATTAAAACTTGTCAAGCATTCTTTATTTATTCAGATATAAAAATGTATTATGAGAAATTAGATTTCCCATGTGTACCTAAATCTTGGAATATTTCAGATGATTTAGGTCAAATTGAATATGTCTTTAGTGATAAGACTGGTACTTTAACCCAAAATGTAATGGAATTCAAAAAGTGTAGTATTAATGGAGTTAGCTATGGAATGGCTTATACTGAAGCTAAACAAGGTTTAGACAAAAGAAATGGTGTGGATACAGTTAAACAAGTTGAATTATGGAGAACAAAAATTCAAGAAGATCGTCAATTGATGTTGGATAATTTATATCAATATTCAAATAATAATCAGTTGAGAGATGATGCTTTGACTTTTGTATCTGGTGCATATACTAACGATACTCTTTTACCTGAAGTTAAAAATTATGACCAAAAGCTAGCTAATGAACAGTTTATGTTAGCTTTAGCTTTATGCCATACCGTTATTACTGAAGCAAATAAAGTTGACGAAACTTTAAGGGATTTCACTGCTGAATCGCCAGATGAAGCTGCTTTGGTCGCTGTTGCTAGAGATGTTGGTATTGTCTTCAAAGAAAGACAAAGAAGTAAAATTATTTTAGAAGTTTACGGTGAAGAACAAATCTATGAACTTTTGGAAACGATTCCATTCACATCCACCAGAAAAAGAATGTCGTGTTTTATTAAGACTCCAGACGATCGTATAATATTATTTTGTAAAGGTGCTGATAATATTATCTTTCAAAGATTGGCTACTTCCGAGAATTCTGAAAATGTTGTTTCTAAAACCGCTTTACATTTAGAAGATTTTGCTAAAGAAGGTTTAAGGACTTTATGTATTGCTCAGAAAGAGTTAGACCCATTCTATTTTGAGTCTTGGGTAAAACGTTATAAAGCTGCAAAAGCTTCCATTGATGAAAGTCGTGACCTCATAATTGATCAATTGGATGAAGAAGTTGAAAAGGATTTGATCTTATTAGGAGGAACAGCCATTGAAGATAGATTACAATCTGGTGTGCCAGATTCGATTTCTATTTTATCCCAAGCTGGTATTAAATTATGGGTCTTAACGGGTGATAGGATCGAAACTGCTATCAACATTGGGTTTTCTTGTAATTTATTGAATAATGATATGAAATTATTAGTCGTTAGACCTAATGAATCAAACCCAGAAGATTTAACTTACATAGATAATTTAATCTCCAATTATTTATTAGAAAATTTTGACATTGGAGGTGATGGTGAATTAACTAATGATACCGTTGACGAATTAATTAAATTAGCAATTAAGGATCATTCAACTCCAACTTCTAATTTAGGTTTAATCATTGATGGTGCTGCTTTAACTCATGTTTTCGAAGAAAATGTAGATGGTGAAGCTGACGATCAACACGTATATTTAAGAAAAAAATTCTTATTGTTAGGTAAGCAGTGTAAGTCTGTTATTTGTTGTAGAGTTTCACCAAGTCAAAAAGCTCAAGTTACTAAATTAGTCAAAGATGAATTAAAGGTCATGACTTTGGCTATTGGAGATGGAGCCAACGATGTTGCTATGATTCAAGCTGCTAATGTGGGGGTAGGTATCGCTGGTGAAGAAGGTAGACAAGCTGTTATGTCTTCTGATTATGCCATTGGTCAATTTAGATTTTTAACTAGGTTGTTATTGGTCCACGGTAGATGGTCGTATAAACGTTTGGCTGAAATGGTTCCTTGTTTTTTCTATAAAAATGTGTTATTCACTTTCACTTGTTTCTGGTATGGTATTTATAGTGATTTCGATGGTACATATCTTTATGAGTATACCTTTTTGATGTTTTATAATTTAGCTTTTACTTCCTTACCAATTATCTTTTTGGCTGTTTTTGATCAAGATGTGAATGATACCGTTTCTTTAATTGTTCCTCAATTATATAGATCTGGTATATTAAGACAGGAATGGTCACAAACCAAGTTTACATGGTATATGTTTGATGGGTTATATCAATCAGTCATTGCATATTTCTTTGTTTATTTGACGTTTTATGTTACTTTCCAAAATCCTCAAGGTTTATCAGTTGATCATAGATTCTGGCAAGGTATTATTTGTTGTGCAATTTGTGTAGCTGCTAGTGATATCTACGTTATTTTACAACAATACAGATGGGATTGGTTAAGTCTTTTAATTGCTACCATTTCTGTATTGTTGGTATTTTTCTGGGCTGGTGTTTGGAGTGCCAGAACTTATGCTGGTGAATTCTATAAAGCTGGTGCACAAAGTTTGGGTACATTATCATTATGGACTGTATTCTTTGTTGGTGTTGTAATTTGTTTGTTACCTAGGTTTACGTATGATTTCTTGAAAAAGAACTTTGCTCCAAGAGATATTGATATTATCAGAGAAAGAGCAAGAAGAGGTGAATATGATGAATATCCAATTGGTTATGATCCAACTAATTCCGAAGATGTTGAAAAGTATAGATTATTAAAAGAGTTGTATCAATCAGATCCAAACGCTTTGGCTAAATTTGAACTGGAATTTCCAACTGATAATACTAGTAGTCATAGTCTGAATGGTTCTCGTGTTTCTCAAGATTCAAATCCTTTTACAAGAACTTTTAAAACAATTAAAAGAAGAGCAACTTTGCAAAGATCAAGGAAAAACACCGTTAATGATGATCTCAAGGAATCATTCCAAAAACCAATGGATTTGAATAAATTGAGACTTCAAATGATTAAAAACGGTGAACTTCATCATGGAGGAAGTGCTAATAATTTATCCAGAATTAGCACCACTCATGAATTACCTGGTTTAACTCAAGCTGAGACCTTAATGAGTTACCATACTAGAACCAGTATTAATTTTGATCATTAATACTTTATGAGTATAGATTTTTATCTTATGTACTGTAGAAATCAATAATTATTTTTGAGTAACAAACTTCTTCTCTTTATACGTTAGAAATATCTATTGAAAGTGAAATTTGCAGAAATGACACTAATTTCGACAAAATTTTTTAAAAATTGCTGTGGGTCTCCAAAATTCCCAAAAAAAATACACCAACACTGCAATACCATGTCAATCTCTCATCCAACCTTCAGCGGGCCAATAAATGCCTTTATAACTCTAATAACTAAGAGAAACTGTTCAATACTAACAAATTTTACAACCCACACACGACCGTTGATACATTTTTCTCAGCTCGAGATTGAAAAATACTGAAAACCAGGTCAAATTAACACAAGCATGTTCACCTTTACGTTGTTGGCACCGGAAGATGGGAGCCATTCGGCGAAGGCATCGTTATTGACGATTGACAAGGACATTAAGATTTTGGCTGACCCGAGCTGGAATGGTAAGGATCATAATGATATAAACTTCCTTGAATCGACATTGAATGAGGTAAATATTGTTCTTTTATCTCATTCTACACCTGAGTTCATAAGTGGGTTTATGTTATTATGTATCAAATTCCCTCAGCAGATGAATAATACTAGAATATACTCGACCACCGCAGTGAGTCAATTGGGGAGAGTGTCAACAGTTGAATATTATAGATCATTGGGATTGATAGGACCTTTAAAAGATGCATTGTTAGAAGTTAGTGAAGTTGATGAATGGTTTGATAAAATTAATACTTTGAAATATTTCGAAACAACTAGTGTAATGGAAAGGTTATTAATAACGCCTTACAATTCGGGTCATACATTAGGAGGGAGTTTCTGGTTAATCCAAAGAAAATTAGAGAAGATTATATATGCTCCAAGCTGGAATCACTCAAAAGATTCATTTTTAAATGGGGCAAGCTTTTTGTCATCATCAACAGGGAATCCAATCAGTCAATTAATGAGACCAACAGCACTCATTACGAATACCGATTTAGGTTCAAATATGTCACACAGGAAAAGAACTGATAAATTCTTTCAGTTAGTTGATGCCACCTTAGCTAATGGTGGTACTGTTTTATTACCAACGTCAATTAGTGGTAGATTTCTTGAATTGTTACATTTGATTGATGAGCATTTACAGAGTGCTCCTATTCCTGTATTGTTTTTGTCATATAGTGGTACCAATGTTTTAAGATTTGCTAGTAATTTGTTAGAATGGATGTCATCACAATTATCAAAGGAATTGGAAAATGCCAATGCCTTAAATTCAAACTCCGGTAATCGTAATCATTATCCGTTTGATCCATCAAAGGTCGACTTGGTTAGTAATCCATTCGAATTGACTCAATCAACAGGACCAAAAATCGTTTTTACTTCAGGTATTGATTTTAAAAATGGTGAATTATCAAGTGAAGCATTGAGAGTTTTATGTCAAGATGAAAAAACAACTGTAATATTGACAGAAAAGACCCATTTTGGATACGACAATACAATAAATGACCAGTTATATAAAGAATGGTATGACTTATGTAAACAGAGAAACAATAATGAAATTGAAGATGGTATTGCTGTACCTTTGGAGAAAACCATTGAGCTTAAAGACTGGTCATTAGAAGAGGAACTAGTAGGGAATGAATTGACCGACTACCGTGAACGTATAAATCTTAAACGGAAACAGAAATTGTTGGAGCAGGTGAGGGACCGTAAAAGTCAAAACTTATTAACTGGTGAAAACTTTGACGGTGATAGTTCTTCTGATGATGACGATGACGATGATGACGACGAGGATGACGAAGAAGAGGAAGAAGATGACGATGAAGACGAAGAAGTGACTACCGAAACAAACGGAGAAATTAAACAAGATGAAGTTATGAAAGTAGACGGAGAGCCAGAAGCCAATGACAGAGTAGTAAATCAGGAATCTAATGGTGATAATAAAGACATTGATATGATTAATGAAAACGGTACTAAAAAAGAAGCAAACGACATGTTGGACGACGCAGCCACACAGGAAGCATTAGTAGTTGAAACAATTAAGACATCGTTTGATCAAAATTTACCCTTAGATATTAAAATCACCAACAAGTTAAGGCCCAGACATGCCATGTTCCCATTTTTTCCTAACAAAGATAAACAAGATTTTGATGATTATGGGGCAATAATCAATTCTAATGATTTTGAAAAGAAAGATGAAGTTCAAAATCAGTTAATCTTAAATACTAACAAGAGAGATGAACGAAGAAACTGGGGGGCTTCAGATAATTTAAACGATGACAATCAAAATAAATTGACCCCTCAAGAGATATTAAATAATGAAATTATAAAGAAAAATTTGGATAGTCTATTCCATCCACGGAAAAGGGTTGCCATAACATCCGTTGCGTCTGCGTATTCAAGTAATGACCCATTGAAACTACTGATCAGATGTGGGTTGTCATTTGTTGATTTATCTGGGTTGGTTGACTTGAGATCGTTCAGTTTAATTGTTTCATCATTGAAACCTTCAAATCTTTTATTATTACCGGATTCTAGTAACTCCAGTGACGATGATAAGGGATTGATTAAAATCAAAAATTTATTAACTCAACAACAAACTTCAAATCAAGACAGCGAAAAGAAGGAAACCTTGTTAAAGTCATCTAAATATTTGTCCTTACAGTCTATTAGAACAGGAAACAATTCTTTAAGGACGAGTCAAATGGAAATTTCTACAATTGAAGAGAATGAGGTCATAAAGATAGGTAACGCTGATGAATCAATAAATTTTGGAGAGTTTGAAGTCAAATTAGATGATTCAATTAACCAAAATTTGAAGTGGCAAACCATTGACGGGAGTTATAGAGTTGCTCAAGTCATTGGTCAGTTAGAAGTTCAAAATAAAAAGACAGAGAATAAAAGGCGTAAGATCAACGATGTTTTAAACCAGTCAACTGAATTCACTTTGAAGAGTGTCGATGTTACCAAACTTGAACTGCCAAACCATTCCAAACCTACTGTAAGTAACAACAACAAACTTGGCGGTCCTAAGTTGGCTATTGGTAATGTCAGATTACCCGAATTAAAGAAAAGACTATTAGCTAAAAACTTGAATGCAGAGTTTAAAGGGGAAGGTACATTAGTTATAAATGATGAAGTGTCAATTAGAAAGGTCACATATGGAAATGGAGAATCTGACGATACAGGTGATATCGTAATTAATGGAAGAATGGGACCATTGTATTATCAAGTTAAGGAATGCATCCGTGACATGTTGGCCTATGTATAGTTTCAGCCCACATACCCTGTATAATATATAATTATTTAGACCTTTTCCTTTTACAATTTTTTTGGAAGACTTTAGTCCTTTTATAATACTTTACAATACTTTTGCTATCACTTATAATCCTTTATAATCCTTTATAAGCCTTTTATAGTACTTTTGCAACACTTTTGCAGCTTGCAACTTGGCTTTATCCATTTTAATGGACCACACACGACCTTCAGTGTGAGTATCAAAAAATTCTCACAGTTTTTTCACCAATAGAGTTTAACTATTTGGTAATTCAGTTCAGGTCAGTTTAGATTGAATTTAAATTGATATCAAACATTGATCTTAGATAAATCTAATCCATAATGCAGCCATACTCAAGATCAGGCGGTACCAGAAAGTGTTTCTATGAATTTCAAACGGTGGTCGCTTGTTACACCTCAGCAGACACTGTTTCCAAAAAAGAATGTCATCCACAGTTCGATGATTATTTCGAATGTTTACATGGATATAAAGAAAGGGAAAAGGCAAGATTAATGTTACAACAATTGAAAGAAAATGAAATTACCAAGAAAGGGGTCACTGCCTCTGAGTTATATAAATCTGCTGGTGCCGTTTATGAAAACTTGGACTTGGTTAAGAAAGATTAAATCCACCCAAAACAAGAATAGGAATGTTGAATATATTCATTTCCCATTCATATGTATAATACACCCATATTATTCTTTTTGCATAGAGTATTTACTTCATATATAAGTTTGAATAAAACATTAAATAGTAATCTTTGTAGAATATTCTTCTCAGCTTTCATTTTGTGGTACTGCTCCACTTTTTTCAATCACAAGTGAAAAGAATCTAAAAAAAGCCAGCTAGGTTTGACACCGGATTGAATAGGGAAATGAATGCTTATAAACGAAGGAAAGCCCTTAGAAAGATACATGTTAGATCAATTAAACAAAAATCAAAACCTAGTTCATCATTCTTAAAAAATCAAGTCTTTGCTGCTAAACACTTTTTTAAATCTTTTAAAGCCAAAAATCAAGATATAGAATTATCAACATTACCAAGATCTTCAAAATATTCAACCAGACGAGTAAAAGCTATTTCTTTGAAACGAAACCAATTGACTCCATTTATAGATGATTTATCTTTAGATTTGGATAACCTTGAAAACGTTAATGACATAAATGATTCATTCAGCAAATTGATTTCGAAACCAAAAAATTATCATACAAGACAAGTTGATTACAGTATTGATAAAACTAAAGGTCCTGTATTTGAACCAATTCCATTGACATTTTGGAGCCAACAAATGATTTATACTTTTTACAGCTAATATATGCTACAGTATTGCAAGATACAAAAAAACAATTTTCCGATGCCGGGAGTCGAACCCGGGTTTGCTGTGTGAAAGACAACCGTGCTAGCCGTTACACTACATCGGATATTTATGTGTTGGAATAAGAGAAGAAGAATATATAGATACAATATATATTTTGGATATTCTTACTATCCGAATTTGGCTGTTTTATGTCTTTCATGCCTTTAGGCAAAACCAAAGTAAGGAATACTGTGACTGAAACAATATATAGCTCTTTTGAAAAATGCTAAGTGTTTTAATTAAGAGCCAATTAACTTATAGATCAAAAACTTCAAGATTCATTTCCCAAGCTGTAGATATTCAAGAAATGCATCCTAAGTTATGTTTAGAGATCAACGGGTACTTACTAAATAAATAGTAGTTACGGTTAGCAAAATTTGCAGTATTTATTGAAAACTATTTAGATCGTATTTCCTATGCTGGGGGAGCCGGTTTTGATTGAGTTGGAGGAGGAGGTTTAGGTTGTCCTGGAGGTGGTGGTACTTTGCTAGGTGGAGGTGGCTTGACTTGAGCAGGGGGAGGAGGAGGTTTTGTAGTTTGGGGTGGGGGTGGAACGGCTGAAGCAGGTGCTGCTGATGAAGGTGGAGGAGGTGCTGCTGATGGAGGAGGAGGCACCGCCATTGATGAAGGAGGTGGAATCAATGAAGGAGGTGGAATCAATGAAGGAGGTGGAATCAATGAAGGAGGTGGAATCAATGAAGGAGGTGGAATAGATGAAGGAGGTGGAATCGATGAAGGAGGTGGAATGGATGAAGCAGGTTGAATGGACGAGGGAGGTGGAATTGACCCCGAGGAAGAAGCTGGTGCCAAACCAGTTGCAAATGATGGTTGTGGCCCTGAATTAGCTGCCCAAGGGGGTAATGGAGTCTCAGTTTTAGATTTCTTCCAAGGCGGTATAACTTCTTCATCTTGTTCATTATTATAACGAGGAGTTTCCTCATTGGATTTGAAGTTTTCATTCGTTTTAAGTTTACAATCTCTTGCAAAATGACCAACATTGCCACAAATCTTACAAAAGATTTTCGTAATATCGAAAGAAGGACGGGATGAAGGGTTATTAAACCTATTTGGATCAAATGGTTTTGTTTCTCTTAGAGTACCATTCAACACAGCCAACTCTCTTAATTGCTCTCTCTTTAATTCATTTTGGCCAACTGGCGAAGAAATGACTTTTTCAATAATTTCATTTGTCAATTGAATAGCTTTTGCTATTTTTTGCTGACTATCAGCTGATATAACTACGTGTAAATCATCCTCTACAGAATCATTTGAATTGTTCATATGAGGAGGGTTGGTTGATCTACCATCTTTAATTGATCCCTTACCTCTAATGGCTAATTTAGCACCACTTTCTTCTTGTAATTTCCTTAATGTCTGACCTCTTGGCCCCAATAAAAATCCCACAAAGTTGATATCAGGATAATCTTTTATAGGGATATATAATTTTTCTGAAGTCCTAGTAGGTTTTTGATAATCAAAAGGGGGGTGATAGTCTTTAATACTATTTGCAGCCAATTCAACCAAAAAATGTCTTTCCTTTTCTAAATCATCTTTTATCCTTATTTCTCTGGTATTAATCCTATTCCCTGTATTATCATATTTTGGTGGGGGTGATAACTCTCTTTTTAAGTGAGGATTTTGCTGAAGATTCCCCGAAGGTAACAAATTAGCCAAGCTGATCTGTCTTCCTTGTGATTCTCTTAGCAAGTCAGATACTTCTTCAACTCTAAAATATTGTTGATACGCATCCACTTGCTCGCTTGTTAAATGCCCAACTATGATGGCATCGAGGGTCCTGCCTTGGATTTGCTTATACCTCGACGGCTCTCCTGACCAATACGTCTGCTTACCCGGTACTGCAGTTTCATACGTGCTCTCCGGCCTGCCTCTTGTCTCGTTCACGTTCCGTATAGACCCACTGGCCCTGTCGTCAATACTTCTTCTGCTGTACATACTTAAGCTATCACAAAAATTTTCTTGAGCTTTACGTTTTATCGCTGCGAAAAAGATTTAATTGCGAAAAGTTAACTAAGGAACGATGTCAGAGAAAGAGCCTTTATTGCCAATTGGAGGATCAAGAGAGCCAAGGGAGCCAAGTTGGGTGCTCAATGTACTCAGTAAACCCTTTGATTGTTTTAAAAGGACGGCAGAGCCAATTGAGTCAATACAAGTAGGTGACCAGGCCAATTACAGTGATGCCAAAAGTTTGCCTGATTTGCCCTACTATGGAAAAGTCTATAGCGATTTAACACCAAAAGAGAAGCTTTTAAGGCTCAGAAAGTTGATGAAAAAGCATGAGATTGGAGTATATATTGTCCCAAGTGAAGACGAACACCAGAGCGAAAGAACTTCTTTGTCAGATAAGAGAGTTGATTTTATATCTGGGTTTACAGGTGGGACAGGGATTTGTGTGATTACTTTAACTGATCCAAAGGAGTTTAAAGGAGAAGCTGCCTTATCGACAGATGGACGATTTTTCTTACAAGCTGAAACCGAATTAGACCCTGATGATTGGAGAATCATAAAACAGAATACCGTTGGCTATCAATCATGGAATGAATATGCAATTGAACAAGCCTGCAACAACCAATTTAGTAAGGTTATATCATGCGATCCTCGATTAATTAGTTTTACAAATGGTAAATACTTTGAACAAAGTCCAGAGCCATTTAAGTTCAAACCAATTTATAAAAACTTAATTGATGAAGTTTGGGGTGACGAGAAACCCAAACTAAAATCTAATCCTGTCTATGGTTTAGATATCAAGTATAGTGGGCAGTCTATGTCCCTGAAACTATTAAATGTTCGTGATAAATTGCTTGAATATAACAGTGATTATGTTGTGATTAGTGCTTTAGACGAAATTGCATATTTATTCAACTTAAGATGTGATGGGGATTTTGAATTTAGCCCTATGTTTAAAAGTTTTGCTATTGTAAGTTTAGATAAGGTGGTCCTTTATATTGATGAAACCAAAATTCCGATTCTGGTCAGATCAGACCTTTTCCTTATCAAACCCTACAATTCATTCTATGACGATCTTAAAACGTTGAATACTTCGAATCCAATAATTGTTCCTGAATCTTGCAATTATGCTATAATTAAATCATTAGATAGCAAATTAATTCATGATTCAATCATATCATATATGAAGATTTATAAAAATAAAACC
Source organism: Yamadazyma kitorensis (assembly GCA_030572015.1). NCBI lineage: Eukaryota > Fungi > Ascomycota > Pichiomycetes > Serinales > Debaryomycetaceae > Yamadazyma > Yamadazyma kitorensis. The sequence continues at coordinate 79,842 of JAJLZC010000010.1, read as the reverse complement.
GAATTATTTAATGCTACTATTGCCCAATATAAGGATTCTTTGTCATTCATAATTTTTTTTGCATGGTTAGAAAATGAACTATTAAGTAAGAAATCAATTGTGAATGAATATGAAGCAGTTAAAAAGATTTATTCAATTCGATCCAAGTTCCCCAATTTTAAAAGTCATTCTAATGCTGCAATTTCTTCAACGGGCCCCAATTCTTCTGTGATTCATTATGCTCCAACAAAAGATATCAATTCATTAATTAATCCTGATAATATTTATCTATTGGACTCAGGAGCTCAGTTTTTGGAAGGTACTACCGATATCACAAGAACTTATAAGTTTGGCTATCAAAACTTATTGGATGAAGACAAGAAGTTTTACACGTTAGTATTGAAGGGCCATTTAGCAGTCTCAATGGCAAAAGTTCCTGCTGATGGTTATACTGGAGCTATACTAGACGCATATAGCAGACAACCTTTATGGAATGAGGGTAAAGATTTTAATCATGGTACAGGTCATGGGATTGGATCATTTGGTAACATTCATGAAGGTCCATTATATATCCTGACCACTTCCGCCGGCCCTAATAGGAAAGATCTATTTAAGAAGGGAGGTATTATAACGATTGAGCCTGGCTATTATATTGATGAAGTAAAAGGCTTTAGGATTGAAAGCGAGATTGAAATCATTGAAACTGATTTAAATGATAGACATGGCAACAAATTATTAGGATTTAACTATTTGACCAAAGTGCCCTTTTGCAGAAAATTGATCGATAAGAAATATTTAACTAAGGATGAAATCAATTGGATCAACAGCTATTATAAACATCTCAGGTCAAAATGTGGAACTGATCTATTAAAGATGGGTGAACAATTGGCTTATAATTGGCTAATGAAAGAGACAGAGTCTATCTGAGACAGAATTAATCTATGATCATTATATATTGCTCTATGTACAGTTTTTACTTTGAAAATTTTAGGATACTTAGCACTTCCCATCCAGCTTTTCTACTAATTACAAGTTCAACCTTCCACCCTTTGGCTTCCATAATCTCTTTGACATTAGAAGGATTATTACGAGCGCAAAATAGTATATAAGCTATACCTTGATAATTGAGTATATTGTCCAATTGATCAAGTAGTTTCCAAGTCACAACCATTCCATCAGAACCACCCAACAAGGCCAAATCCAACCAAGTCTCTGAATCAGTTTTGGACGGTATAGCTGGAACATCTTCAGCTGGTACATAAGGTGGATTGAAAATCAATAGATCAATCGATTTGGGTATTATTGAGGTAGTTAGATCCATTTGCAAGCTATCAAAGGTCATCACCTTCGAGTTATTATGCTTTATCGTCAGTGTACATGTCCTCGCCGCATGTGGGTTTACATCAGTAGTCAAAAAGATCGAATTTGGTAAGATATTTGATATCAAAAAGCTGGTGATGATTCCAGAACCTGTCCCAATCTCTGTGATCAAGGGCATTTTCAGGCCGAATTTTTCATTCAAAAACGTACTTTCCAATTCAAAGCAGTCCAATAAAAGAAATGAATCTTCAGATGGCTCATAAACATTATCATCCAAGTCTTTAATCACTGGCGTTGGTAGCATTTCTTCACTAGTAATATAAGTTCGCGAGAAACGAATTTTTATAATTTCTTCCTGACACTTGAAGTTTCATTGAAGATATTCAGGAATATCATAAATAGTGTAGCAAGAGAAGATAATGCAAGTCAAGGTCAAGACATTAACAGGTAGAGATATCCCAGTGGACATTGAACCAAGCGACAAGATCATTCATATCAAAGAAATGATGGAAGAAAAGGAAGGGATACCTCCAGCACAACAGAGATTGATTTTTCAAGGATCACAATTGAACGATGAAAGTACGGTTGAAGAATCAGGGATTCAAGCAGGGGCATCGTTGCATTTGGTTTTAACATTGAGAGGTGGTTTTTGAGCGGAACAAAAGAGGACGAGGAAATAAATATCCATATATATGTATATAAATATGATTATAAACATGAATATACAAGTTAAGATGATTTTTTGGCCCATTTTTGAGCATTTAAAAGGAATTTGTTGATATTTGGCATTTCGTCTGGGAATATGTATTCAAGATATTCTTTGGTAATATCGTTTTCAGTTTTGGTTCTTTTGACAATTTGGGGGAATTTTTTAGTAACAGATTCGATTGAATCTGGGTCCCCATTGATAGTCTCATAATTCTTCCATGATTGCAAAATAATTAATCTTTCTTCGTTTAGATTCTTAGACTTATAGTTATTCAAAGCTAGTTCAAATATCTTTCTTGAGTTCTCAAGTTGAGTTGTTTGAATGTTGAATTCGAATTCCATTTCATCATTAGAATTGAATTCAAGCAATTGTTGTTCGTTAGGTATCGAAGATTCGAAATTTGCAAATGAAATCCAGATCTTAATGTTATCATTTTCTTCTAATAATTGCTTATATAAATTTCTTGCTTTGTCATATTCAAAGTTTTCTTTGTAGTACTCAATAAATGAGTTATATAATAAATCATAAGGAGTCAATTTATCTGAAGTAAGGGAATTGTGAATCAAATTTAATCCTATTTTAAATAGATTTTCACATCTATCTAATTCTTCCAACTCTTTTTCAAAGTTTATATACGTTAATAAGACTTTAATTGCCTTGGAGTCTTTAATTAAACTTAATTCAAACCATTTTTCAAAAAGTTTCCTAACTCTATCCCATTCACCTAGTTTCTTTTCCAAATTTATGTAATATTTAAATATTTTATTCTTTGGTTTGGTCATTGACCCAATTGACCTACCTAAAATCTTTCTAGCTTTCAGTAAATCGTCTTGTCTGATTTCAAACATTGCATAATGTATCCAAATTTTTCCAAATATGAAGTTTTGTTTTGATATCAATTCAATACATTGAGTCCAAGTCTCTCTTGCTTTAGGGATATCATTCAATGTAAATTCATAATAAAATGCTAGCTTTATCCATAAAAAGATATACCGTCTCCAAATAAATGATTTAATTCTATCCTTCGGGACTGTTTTTATTGATTTTTGCAAAAGGTCTAAGATTTCAGCTCCTTGACTTAAATTAATTAATAGCCACCAAGAATCTATGTCTTCAGGGTTTTGTTCAACATTGGATAAATATTTTAATTTTCTTTTAAATTGGACATCGTTTGAAAATTGATAGTTCTTTTCATAATTATAATAGCTTGTCAATAGTGAATTATGTTGTTTTTCACTAAATTTGAAGTTATTTAAAATAATTTTAAAGATTTCATTAGACCTTTCTATTTCATTTTGTTTGTATTCCCAAATAGCAAAAGATTCAATAATCTTTGATAAATTTATATCTTCTTTATTGGTTTTGAGTAAAGTATCTAGTGATAACTCATAAATATTTCGTATGATTTCAATATTACCTAAAACTGTTTCGAAATTTAGCCATTTTAGCCATGTTTCACCATTGGCAAATTCAACAACATATTGTTTAAAAATATCTCTAACGTTTTCTATTTCATCGTATCTTTTTTCAAAATTTATATAAGAATCCCAGACTGAAGGTGAAGGTTTCCAAACAATCCAACTTTTAAAGATCTGTCGTACTTTGTTGTAGTCTTGTAATGTTTCTTCAGTTTGAACATACATGTACCAAAATTTATCGACTTTAGGTAATATTGAAATGGCTCTATCCATCAAATTCCTTGCATGGTTGATATTCTTATTGGTCAACTCAAATTTTATATAATTGATCCAAAATGGAACATGTTCTACATTAACTTGCAATGCTCTTTCGTAAATCGATCTGGCCCTCTTGAAATCATGATTAAAGTCAATTTCCCATCTAGCATACCGTATCCATTGACCAAAATTCAATCTATTCTTGTTCAATTGTTGCTCAAATTCTTTTCTTTTGGTTAGTTGTAGCGACCTTAATTCCTCAATATCTTGGATCGATGTCTGCGGTTTATCTAGCTTCACCTGCTGACTATAGGAGTCCTGTATAATCCTTTCACTTGTTACTTGATCCATGGTTTAAGATCTTCTTATACATTTGCTAATCTGATGAGATGTGAGAACTGGCGAGACTCCCAAACAGGAAACTAAGACAAAACCCATCATTACTACTTGGGGGCTACTGGGGGGCATTTGATGGGCTATTGGTGGCCTGGGATGCCTGAATTGGTAAGGAACACCATATAGTACCGTTTAGTCACCAGAGCCTTGATTCTGAAGCCTTGCAACACCATGATTGTTCAAAGGTATATGAACAGATATATGCCCAGTACACGACCGCCATTATCACAGTGGAAAATTTCATGAATTCTCTTTCACCACACACAAATGTTATGTTGCAAACTGATGGGAGCTTACGTCCTTGAAAACACGAACATGGCTATTGATTTCGAGTTGATAACACGAAAGTTAGCAATACCCAACTACTGTAGCAAAACTCTTACAAACAACTGAGAAAATCCCGTACCTTAGAATCCACGCAATCTCCAAAAACCCAACATCTTAAGCTGCCCCTTCAATACAGTGGCCTTTTTCAAACGTATAACTCAACCAAAGTACTTTTAAGTGGACAGACTACCAGGAATCAAAAAAAAGAAAGCTGCCTTCAGCCAGATTCGAACTGACGATCTCCTCATTACTAGTGAGGTGCCTTACCAACTTGGCCATAAAGGCTTTCTTGAAATAGATGCCGTTTGGGTGGCCCTATCCAGCGACATGGGAGCTAGAATGTTACCAATTTGAAGATATTTTACTGTTATAGAATTGTTAGAGTTCATGCAAGAGGCTGGATCCTCTATGCTGCGTTTAGGTCACAGTCCATTGGGTCCGAAAAGTTGGATTGGACCGACACAAGCACTTGAGACAAGAGATGAGCTTGAGACAAGAGATGAGTTCGTGCACATTTCAATTTTTTCTACTGCCTTTGACAACGGGTCTCTTGATGAATTTGGGTACGTGATATCAGACCTTGAAGATATTGGATAAGAGTTAAGACATATTAATGTGCCATGCATAGGTGTAAAGAAGGCTAGTGACTATGCGTTCTCTAAAACATTAACCACAGAGAGTTCTCTCCAGTGGAGAGTATCCTTTGCGTTGAAGATTCAGAGAGCTAATCTTTTAGCAACCAAACTTTTCAGGAAACAAAAAGACAATACCCTAGGCTATGTATTAATCTTTGTCTTTCAACCCAACAAAGGTGTTACAGAAGTAGTAGTTTATAGTACCTACAAGATACATGGGCACTTAGTTGCGACTCTGCAAGATTTCCTGGTGATTGGTGTCCATGTTTGTGGTTTTGAGCTACAACCTTTTTGCACTCCGAACGTAAGCGTAACTATAGGCGTACTTCTAATACCAAAGTCAAAGCCGCAAGCATATTTATTGCAAGACTTAGCGCAATTTCCTAATTAAGACTTGACTGGAGGTGGAGCTTGCACTGGAGCGTTTGGGGACTAACGAAGACCAATCAAAATACTATCTACTGGAAAAAAGATCTTCAGACCTAGAGGTGCTTTCGGCTAATATCGGTATCAATCACACATATCCACATAGTCCTGTACAGTGATACCTAATCTCTAGAGTAGCCAGTACGTTTAATATCTTAATACCGAGTGATCTCAATGGTGTAGATTTTTTTTGTCTTGTTATTGCAAGACAGACAAGATCTAAGCAACGATTGACGTCCTAGGAGGTAGCGTAGGTTACCAAGGTGTGTTGGGTGTTTTAAAGAGACGTACCTGGTTCGTACTTTAAGAAAATCCCCTGGAAACAATCGAGAAGACGTATTCTATTGTATCTTTAAGCCTCAAAAGATTTTGGTTCAGGCTGGAAAGCAAAAGACAAGGCAAGAGGGCTTATATTTGAGATACGTGGTGCCATTCTTTACTTACTGGCGCAAGCTCTTGCAGGTACTCTGGTAGCAGGAAGGCATTCCAGTGAAGCAGTCTATCTGGTAAGAAGGCATTCAACCAGAAGAACCGGGGGAAGCAGGTTTCCAAAGAGTGAATATATGGACACCATTGCAAGGTGCAAACACCCAGGTAAGCCGCCAGGCAAATGCCCAGGCAAACAGCAAATGGTATCGCAAGTAGTCCCATAAGTATTACCACCAGTAATCAGCTAAAAAATAACGACTCTATCTACGATCTCTAAACTCCATTGTCTAATCACAGCCAATTAAAACTCAAAGCTATGGTTCGATCTTCCAACAAGGCCAAAATAATGTTTGCTTTCACTTTAGAACAATGTCTCTTATCTAGAATAACGCATTTAGACGTGCAAGACGCGACATGCGCCTTGCACGTCTAAATTTCGCTTTGTTGGCTGTGAATTATTTTCCTCATTGGGGTCTTGCCGCCAAAATTCCTTGGGTTTTGCTGTCAAACGATAATAGGAAGGAACGGTTGGAACACTGTTATTTGTTATCTAAGGTATTTCTTTTTAAAACTGCTAATCTAAGGAAAGATAATTGATAGTTGTTATTTGCCGCAAGGGGTTCTAATCTACTAGCTATATAATAAGCAGGGATTTCCCCTGTAGAACTGTTGTTATTACTAAATCTCTAGATTAATATAAACTAGGAAAATGAGTAACATAAAGTCAGTTTCAAGTCATGGATTAGCCAGTGTTAAGTCCAAGACTTCGAATCATATTAATCAGATCTTATCGCATAGATCAGAAATTAGAGATGTCCATGCCCGAGATGCCATTGATGATGTGGACTTGTTAAAGCAAATTGGTTATAAACAAGAGTTGAATAGAAGCTATTCTACCCTACAAGTTTTCGGTATTGCCTTTTCAATTATGGGATTGTTACCATCTATTGTTTCCACCATAGCAATCGGGTTAGAAGGGGGCCCGGCTTCTTTGGTTTGGGGGTGGTTTATCAGTGGGATATTCATTTTATCGATTGGGGTATCCATGTCGATTTTATCTTCATCAATTCCAACTTCTGGAGGGTTATTTTATTGGACTAATTATTATTGTCCAGATTCATTAAGAGTCCCATTGAGTTTTGTGATTGGATGTTCGAATTCTTTAGCCCTTTGTGGAGGGTTCTGTAGTATTAATTATGGGTTTGCTTTTGAAATTTTGGCTGCAGTTTTCATAAGTAAAGACGGAGATTTCAATATTTCAGATGGAAAGATTTATGGAGTATTTGCTGGTTGTTGTATAAGTCATGTTGTTTTATGTTGTTTGACTACCGCTCATACTGCTAAATTGCAAGGATTTTCAATCATAATCAATTGTTTTGTAATTTTATTATTCTTAATTGCTGTACCAGTTGGTGCTGGTAAAAGCTATGGTTTTAATAGTGCCCATTTCATCTTTGGGGAAATTGATAATGTTAGAACTTGGACTGCTGGTTGGTCTTTTATGTTGAGTTTTATGCCTGCTGTTTGGACAATTGGAGCATTCGATTCTTGTTTACATTTAAGTGAAGAAGCTTTAAATGCTTCAAAATCAATTCCGGTGGGGATTATTGGTAGTATCACCACTTGTTGGATTGTTGGTTGGTTTATTTGTATTGTATTTGCAGCTTGTATTAAGAATGGTGATGTTGAGGCTGTCTTGGGTACTTCAACTGGTTCAATTGGAGCTCAAATCATTTATGATGCATTAGGAAAGAATTGGGCTGTTGCATTTATGTCATTAATTGCATTTGCCCAATACTTAATGGGGGCTTCAATTTTGGTTGCAGCCTCAAGACAAATTTGGGCTTTTGCAAGAGATGATGGTTTACCTTTAGTTCATAATATTGTTAAAGTAATTAATCCAACTGTCAAAGTTCCAGTTAGAGCTACTATATTTGCCGGTATCTTATCATTATTGTTAGGGTTATTGATTTTAATTGATGTCACTGCTGCTAATGCATTGTTTTCATTAGCGGTCGCTGGTAACTATTTAGCATGGGGTATGCCTGTCTTGTTGGTATTATTACCTTACGGAGCTAAAAAGTTTAACCCGGGCCCATTTTATTTTGGTAAGACCATCACAACTGCTATTCATGTAGTGACAGTTGTTTGGATTGCTTTTATTATTGTCTTATGTATGTTCCCCGATAATAAAGAGGTTGATAAAGAGACTATGAATTATACCATTGTTATCAATGGTGGGGTTTGGTTATTATCGGTCATTTATTATTTTGTTTATGGGTACAAAGAGTATTCAGGCCCAAAATCCAATCTTGAACACGAAGAACAAGAGTCTAGTTCTGACAACGATGTTCATCAAATCGATGGTGCTTTAGAAGAAAAAGCTTAATGTTAATAGAGGTTGTAAATATATATATTATTTCCACCACCTCTCTGGAATGGCTCTTTGAGTCTTGAAACTCTCCTTTGCAGCTTCGGTCCCAGGGCCAGCCTCTCTGGCCACCGGCTGTCGCAGTGGGTAATTTGCAGCCAGAAACGTCACTTCGGAAGGTGCGACCCCATGCGCGATAATTAAATTAAGAATACAAAATTAGCAAGTCATTTAAAAAGCCAGAATATGCCAATGTCATCTCCCAACATAGGTAGTGAGTCTCTGAGTGAGTTTGAAACCAGGCCATTGTTGAGTTCACATTTCAGCAATTTCCAGAGCCAGGAAGATGGAGAGCAAGGGCCGCAAGACCAAACGAATTTAACGGTAGAACTGGAACAAACTAGGCGGGAGTCTTATGATTCTTATGCCAGTGAATTTAGCAATCAATCGAGGTATGCAGAACTGATAACTGATAAAATAGTTAAGTTTAGCAAAAGAAGGTTCTGGTGGTTTTGTGGGCTTGGTGTTATAGCCATTATAATATTACATTTATCATTTTTACCAAGGACTTCATTGAGTCGAGATTATAGAAGATGGCATGGATTACATATTACCAAAACTGATATCAAACGAAATTATTTGATGTATAGCGGGGCTAATCGGTTTGAACCATTTAGTAATGATCAACATATTGACTGGACTTTGAAAAATATTAGTGATTTGAATTCCTTAAACTCAGTTAATCTAGTCAGTGATGATAACTATAAGCTAACTAAATATATTGAGAATAAATTCAAATCATATGGGTTTAAGACAGAATTGAATCAATATACTACCAATTTGACTAGACCCTTAAATTCTTCGATCGAATTAATCGATGATAAAGGTGTTGCTTATAGCAGGAATTTGTTTGAAGGAACCACCCCAAGTTATTATGGATTTGCATTTAACGGTTCAACCAAAGCTGAATTTATATATGCTAATGAAGGATTGGATGAAGATTATAAAGTTTTATTAGATGGAGGGTTTAAAATTCAAGACAAAATTGTTATTATCAAATCTTCATTGAATTGTAACAAATCAATTACCGAGAAGATCTTAATTGGAGAAACCTATGGTATTAATGGTTTAGTTCATTATTCTGATTTACCAGCTGAATTAAATAAAGTAATAATAAGAGATTCAGTCATATATAATAATTTTGGTCTTAATTATACTTCTCCAACATTCCCAACCATCCCAATTGATTTCAAATCAATTCAGCCAATCTTGAACACTTTAAAATCAGTTGTTTTTAAAAATTGGGATTATTATCCTGAAAACCCCCAATTCAAATTAAAGATCAATAGCTTATTTGAAGAAATCAAAACTAATAAGGAACGCCATTTAACCAATGTTGTAGGATCAATCGATGGGATTATTAAAGATGGTGACATTATCATTGGTGCATCAAGAGATTCATTTACAAACTCAAATCCATTAAGTAATCATGTCATATTGCTTGAAATCATGAGACACTATTCGAAATTATTTAAACTTGGTTGGAAACCATTAAGAAATTTGAAATTTGTGTCATTTGATAACTCCCAAAATGGGTTAATTGGATCACAAGATTTTGTTGATGGATATTCTAGAAATATCGTTAGTTATATCAATTTGGATGATGATATCATTAGTGGTAGTGAATTCAGAATCGATGCCAATCCGTTATTGAATCATATTGTCAAAAAAGTTAGTAAGTTGATCCCGATGCCAAAAGACTTTGATAAAGCATTACCAAGGGATGATGGAAAAGATGAAGTTGGTCATGGAAAGGAAGAAGAAGATGGTGATGATGATGGCGATGATGATGAAGATGAATCATCGCTCTTCAAATACTGGAAGAAACAAAATAATAACACAATTGATAATGATTTAGGTAAATCGATTCAAAGATCCAATAGTTTGATATTCCAGTATCATAAAAATACCCCAATTATTAACATAAAATTTGAGAACAATCCAAAGAGGGATATAATCTATACCCCAAATTCAAATCATTACTCATATAAATGGGTAAGACAGATGGATAACGAATTGATTTTGCATTCTAGCTTGATTGAATATATCGGGCTATTAATCATCAGTCTTAGTGAACACGAAGTGATTGATTTCAAGACCCACGACTATTGTAATATAGTGATTGATCAATTCAATGAATACTTAGAAGACTATTCGTATCAATTAAACGAATGGAAATATAAACCAATGGAAGATTTTGGTAATTTCACAACATTCATCGACCAATTTAAGAAACTAAATGGCCAACTAATGAAACTGTCGATGATCTTTGATCATTATAATGAACAAGTTCAAGAAGGATTGATTCAAGACTACCCATGGTTTCAATTTTACAAGAAATTGAAAATATGGGCTCAATTTAAGGTATCTAACTATAAGTTGCTTAATTTAGATAAATATTTGACTAAAAATGAAGGTTTTGGTTGGTGGTCAAAGAATGATTATTGGTTTAACCATTTGATTTACAACTTGCCTAGATTGAATGACGATGTTAATGATTCTATTCTATATGACATCAAAAAATCCACCAAAAATGCAAACTTTGAGTTGCTGATTGACTATTTGTTGTCTATCTATCACGTATTTGAAAGCTTGAACAGGAAAATGTCTTGATTTTAGACTAACAAATCTTGGATTGTCAAAATTGAACATCGAAACTGTTAGCAAAGTATGGGTTTATTAGAGGCTAGAGGTGGTGGTTGGCTATGTATGGGATTTTACGAAATTGATAGAAAACTTTGGTTCTCTTTGTCTCTGAACTCTCAGATCATTTTACTTTTATTTTGCAGCTACTTTGATACATACCGATTCTACTTAGAGTTGGAAAATATTAAGGTGGGTAAGGGCGGTTAAGGTATAGACGATGTCAATGTTGGGCCAAGATGAGATTAAAACTGTATGGTTCTTGTCAACATTAGGGAACAGCAAGATCTACAAAAAGATTAACAAAGTGAATATCATGAACATCTCTATTCCCAAGACTTGTGGGTTGATTAATGAATCAATAAATTTAAGAGTGTCATCCAATTTACTTTACGGGGTATCATTATTGTATAAGTTAAAGGTCAATTACTTCTTAAATGACTTATTTCTTGTCAAAAATCGACTTAAAACGCATGAATCATTATTCAGTACAGGTAACGAAGATAAATTGTTGATTTCCAGTAGTAAAAAGTTGGACACATTTCTAAAAGATGATCCAGCGTTTACAATCAATGATTTAGTGATTGATATTGAAGATAAAGAGGTTGAAATTGGTAGAAATTTCGAGTTTAGTTTAGAAAGAAGTCACACAAGAGATGATACTGAATTAACGTTGAATTTCCCAATGATTGAACCATCATATGCCAATGAGGAAATCGATTTCAATTTTAGTGATAAAAGTACGGTTAATCTTGATTTAGGTGAAGCTTTGGATTCGGAATTGTCATTTGATCATGACTTCAATGGCTTGCAAATAGAAGACGCCAACGATGTCCACAGTACACACCCAGAGCAGCCCCAACAGCCCCAACCTTCAACAAGGAATAAGAGGAAAATCGCTCTTGTTATTGACGAAGATATTAAATTATCGACAAATGAATATAAGAAGTTTAAACTTAACTATAAATTACTTATGGAATTAGAAAAATTCAAACATCTTCAAAAATTTCAACAAATTCAACCAAATTCAATAGTTGATCCAATTGAAATTGGTCGTAAATTAATTAAACCAATTGAAAATGAAGAAGAAATAGAATTTTATCAACCAGTCAGTGATGATGTGTTAGATATATCGTTTCCAGAAATTGAATTGACTGAATTAAGAACCAGTTCAAGGAATTCAACAAATAAATCAGATATCAAAGAAGTGGAATATAAACTCCAAGAAAATAAGAAATTTTTAAACTATTTGAACAATTTTAATAAATCCAGCATCAATCTTGGAGAAATTTGTCCAATAAAATGTGATAGAGCTTTAGTCTGTAAATCATTTTTAAGTATTTTAGAATTATCAACTAGTAACGCATTGAAGGTTAAAGTTGAAAATAATGGAATTGAGTTATTAAAGTTTTATGAAATTGATATTTTGTTAACTAACAGCTAACTTTCAAGTCACTTATTCTGAAAGGGTAGCGACGGCAACTGTTGGAAGCAAACCTTATATAAGATGAGACCGGTAGTAAACACTTCAAAAAGTGTTCCGAGTTTATGGTTTAGTTGCACTTCCTCCACGCAAAGGTTAAGTCATTTAAACCCCTCATTGGGGTTTCTTTTGCTAACGATTTTGCAGTCAATTGCTTACTACTAAAGATCATCATTGCATTGTTAGGCATGGGGATTAAAATATAGTAGAGTAGAGAAAAAAATGAATACACAATAATAATAATACATTCACAAAACTAAATAACAATTTGAGATGGAAAAGAAAATGAACGAATGAAATAAATCAATCATATCAAATGTTTGGATTTCTTTCCTTTCATGATTTTTTTGAAGTGACAAAGTGTGTGATTTTATTAGATTTTTTCATCATGTTTAGCAAATTCTTCTTCAGCTTCAACCAAGTCACCTTCAACAGGTTCTTCATCATATTCAGATTGATGTAAAGATAAAGTTGGTTTAACAGCGGCAGAATCCAAGGTCCAAGCAGCCAAAGCATTTTCAGCATCGATAATGATTTGCTTAGAAGCTTCGTAACCATCATAAGCAGGTCTGGTTTCACCTGGAGTGACAGCAGAATCATCTAATAACTCTAATAAAGCTTTACCATAACCAGCAATTAAAGCGTATTTTTCAGCCAATTCTCTAGTAGCATCGAATTGATAGTTATAAGCAGCCTTTAATTGTTCTCTAGTAATATTAGATAATTGGGCTTCAGCTACTAAACTTTCAGCTTCAGCTCTAACTAATTCTTGTTCCAAGACTGGGATTTTTGGACTTTGAGGATCTTTATATTTCAAATGGGCAATTTCATCAGTAATTTTTTGTTTTCTATCTCTTGAAGGTTGGACTGAACCTTCAATGTTTCTAATAGTTTTCAAAGTAATTCTGTATTGATCGTATTTATCAATATATTGATCTTCTAATTCCCCAATTTCATAAATTAAGACACCCAATTTATCAGTAACATCAGAAACATCATCATCATTTTCTTCACCCCAAGTACTCAATTGCTTAGCAACGTCTCTTCTTTCTCTTGCGGTCAATTCAATTGCTCTCATAACGTTCTTTTCCATCTTGATATATTGACTCAACTTTCTTGATAATTCTGGACCAGTTGAACCGGCAACAGTTTTTCTGAAAGTCGAAGCAATACCACTTTTACCAAAAAATTTAGATTTAGTGGTTGATGGTGGTGGTGGTGGGCTTTGCAATTGAGCTGCAGTTGGTGCTTTATTAGACCTTAATGAATATGTTCTATGCATCTTCGATACTTATTATTCTAATCTTTTATCAAACAAATTGAAACAAAAAAAAAGAGAAACTTCAAATTTGTCGAATTTCAATCCCTTCTTATAATTTTTCGACAAATGATAATTGAAATTCCGAGTTGATAGAAAAAACAAAATGCTTGCTAAAAGGCGACTTATATACAGGCAAAAATACCCATATAAATGATACAAATGGACCGTGCAACAGGGCCACAGAAACCTTAAAGAGAGGCAGACGGTGGTAGACGAAGCGAACAACGGAGAGCAGTGTGGTTTGGTAGTGTGGTTTGGCAGTGGGTCGATGGAAGGTGCTCTGCTTGAGGGCTTATACTAAGGTGGGCTCTCTTCCTGGCGAGCTCTCTTCCTGGCGAGCATGAGAAGCGTTGGAGCCAGCCTTATAAGGCAAGCAAATCAGCAAATCAGCAGACAAGTTGACAAGATCAGTAGGTCATAAACTCTAACTCACCTATGTTGTCATGGTAAGTCTGAACACCCATTGCTATATTTAGGCTGCAAAATAATAACTTGTGTCTGGTCATGTAAATGGCTTCGGTCCACAGTGAAAAACCTCCAACCAAAGACCAATGACGTCATGGGGGATGAGAACCCTTATCCAGTCCTCGAATGATTTTTATACGAGACCACAACCGCCTGATACCATTACTACAACCACTGACTATAGGTTCAGGACAACTGAAGCTTTGTAAGCTAAAATTTGTAAGCTAAAACTTGTAAACGGAGGCATACCGTAAGGCTCATAGGAAACAGCCCCCCAAAGGGGAACAATGCTGAAAAAAGCGGGCAAGAAAGACAGCTAAGGCAGAGAGAGCCAGAAAGGCAAGAAAAAAGCTTGACGCGCAACTATGGTGCTGCGGGAGCCACTGGGACCACTGGGGCCAGGCGGAAATATCAGAAATCGACCCAGGACATTTGCCCCGGGAGCTTTGACGCAGCCGAATATTCTCTCACATCGTTTTGGTTAAAGCATCTGCAATCTATGTAGAGGTAAGAATGTCTATGATTGGCTCGTTTCTAGCTCAAAGTGCCAATACAAAGGTGATTCGAACCAACTGCAGTTATATAGTGGGCGAATTTTTGAGGTTAGTTGGCACATTTTTGTAAATTGTTTGACAGCTAGGGCAGAATAACCACAAATTACGTTCCCCTACAGACCAGAGCCACATATATGGGTGCACCGGTGCTAAAGAGTTCAGAGTACAAAGACCTTTGTATATAAGACTAAGACTACAAGAAGTAGACCAAACGACTAAGTTTTAATTCTCTTCACATTGCCATCATCGGAATCCAAACTTCTCTTGAACAAGTTCAACCCGCTTAAGATTCTATAATAATCTTCTTCTAGCGACTGATATGCTGTTTGCAACTTATCTAATCTAGTTGGTTTATCTAAGGTCAATAAAGCTTCCTTGTTTTTTTCATATAATCTCTTTTTGATAAATAGCCTAACTTGTTTTAAGTTCGATTTATTTAGTTGTTTGTAATTATTTAACAAAATCATTTCAACTAACCTACTAAATTGTCTTTTTTCGAATTTTTGTTCTACTCTGAATTCATTAACCCATTCGC
Source organism: Yamadazyma kitorensis (assembly GCA_030572015.1). Taxonomy (NCBI): domain Eukaryota; kingdom Fungi; phylum Ascomycota; class Pichiomycetes; order Serinales; family Debaryomycetaceae; genus Yamadazyma; species Yamadazyma kitorensis. The sequence goes on along the minus strand of JAJLZC010000010.1, from coordinate 64,513 downwards.
TAGTCAATTTATCGAATCCAATTGATTTCAAATCAATCAACTGTTTAATACGATTGAGATCAGATTTATCTCTCAAATCGTCAAAACTCTCATTGGGATCTTCAACCACTATTTCAATAATGTCTTCGTCCTTTAACCACATTTCATATAATTCATTGTAAAACTTACTCCCGATCGATTTCCCCTGATAACTTGGTAATATTACAAACTGACTGATTTTCTTCCTAATTTGTTTTAATCCTTTGTCAAACTTTTCACTGCCTGGGTATTTCCAATAATTATAAGCGGTACAAAACCCAACAATACTTTTGGAATCTCCTTTCTTTTCATAAATCACATACAAATCCCATAATTTGTCTTTATAATCAATAAACGAGCCAGCCTCAATGAATAATAATACCAAAATCTGTAATCTCTTATGTAATTCGACCCCTCTCAAATCCTCTAAATTGATCTTATAAACTTCATAATCGTCTACGCTTGAAACCAATTCACCAGGTATTTCATAGCTTTGTCTTTCCTTCTTGATTTCATCCACCCACTTGATTTCATCCTTGAACACCGTGGATTCCGGTAAGTATTTCATCATTATGTCCCTTGGGTCCTTAATATCTTCATCTTCTAATTTTTCATCATATTTGACATTCAAAAAGGGATAAAATGTATAGTGATCAAAACATAAGAATATAACCAAGTTCTTGAATCCAAATATACTTTCGGTATCTCCAAAAATCGGATACGTGAATGTTGGCTTGAAATTAATGGCTTGCCCGTCCTCGGTGATGAATAACTGCAAGCTTTCGTTGGTAGAGTTAGTCCATAACTCTGGCTTTAATAAGTCTGCCATGGTGGTATTTGCTTGCAATTTTTCTACCGCGTACGCTTTGAAAGCTGGAGGAACCGCGAAGAAACTCGAGTGTTGAGAGGCTTAAAGGTCTTTTGAGACCCAATTGAGAGAAGATAGTACTATACAGATACATTAAATACAAAAATACCGTGTTACTTACTCTGTGACAACCACCAAGTCACCAGCTTCCACCATATCACCATTTTTGTGGAAAATTTTGACAACTTTACCACTCTTTGTGGCGTTAACAATCATTTCAGTTTTCATGGCTTCGACTACAATCAAGCCTTCACCCTGTTTAACCTGTTGACCTACTTCTACTAAAGGTTTCCAGAACCTTCCACTGTATTCAGAATAAACCATTTCTGCATCTTCACTGAATTTGTCTTCGGTGTTATTGATAGGTTGAGCAGATTTAGCTAATTCAGCGTTAGAAACTTGAATTAATCTATTGAATTCTTCTAACTTATCACCCCCTTGATTCTTTTGAAACTCTTCAATTGACTGTGAGTTTTCTTGAACCCATTCCAAATATTTACCGTGATCAAATACAGTATCGACGATGTCAACTTCAAATTTACCGGCGTTCATTTCATCACTGAATCTGTCAACTTCCTCTTCAGTAGTAGGGTAGAATTCAACTTGATCAAATGGCGATAATAACCATGGATTTGCAACAGAGTGTTGTCCCAAAGTCAATTTATCCCATATTGGAACGGTTCTACCGACTAATTGATATCCACCAGGAGATTCCATAGTATAAATACACATATAGCTACCTCCAATACCCACTGTTCCGTTTGGAGTGAAGGTTCTTGATGGATTATACTTAGTACCTAAAAATCTTTGTCTTGGATCCAATGGTACAGCACATGGTGCACCTAAGAATACATCACCCAAACCTAAGACCAAGAATCTGGCAGTATATAACATATTCTTAACATCCAGTCTTTCAATACCATTAATCGATGCAATGAAATCAACATTATTAGGTAACCATGGGGCTTCACTTCTAATTGTCTCACTATATCTTTTAACAGCATCCATTGTTCTCTTATCTTCAAATGCCATTGGTAATTTAATAACTCTTGAAGGTACCTTCCATTTATTGACAAACACAATTTCCTTTTCAATGGAAATCAATATTTTTAACAAATCTTGTTGTTTAATATTATCAAATTCAATTAAAACCGATCTGACCCCTCTTGACATTTCAACAATTCCTTGGGTCTTACGATCACTAATAATTTCAATCAATTTGTGAATTCTGTAACTTAAATTCAAATCCATGACATTGTTCCCATATTCAATTAGAATGTATCTATCACCAGCTTGCCTATAAACAACTTTTGGAGATAATTTAGCACTTTCAATTACAGCCAAAACGGGATCATCTGGAATTGGAATTTCTTTACCTACAATACTTGGTAAATCACCTTCAAAAGAATCAATAATTTTGTCTTGTTGAATTTTCAAGTCTTTAGCAGCTTCCCAGCTTAATGGAACAAATTGAATTAAATCACCTGGTTTAACTTGACCAATTTTCCACATTTCAGCCTCAGCTACAACAGCTTCACATACAAACCCACCTAAAGAAGGACCATCACAAGTTAAAATAACTGGTTCATCACCAGTAAAGTTAATAGCACCCAATGAATAAACATAATCATGGGCATTCGATGGATGTAAACCTGCCTCTCCACCATCTGGTCTAGCCCATTTTGGTTTAGGTCCAATCAATCTAACCCCAAATCTATTTGAATTATAATGGATTTTCCATTCAGATTTAAAGAACTCTTCGACACTTTCCTTTTGGAAAAAATCTGGAGATCCATGAGGTCCACAAGTAACCCCGACTTTCCATGATTTTTTGGCATTAAAGTCATACGAAGGGATTAATTTAGTTGGAACTTTAATTGGTTTCGAAACTGGTGATGGCAATGAACAACTTGGTAATTCAGGTTGTCCTAAAAACAAAACATCACCTAATTTTAATACTCTACCATTATAACCACCCAAATTACCTAAAGCGAACGTTGATCTTGATCCTAAATATTCAGTAACATCAATACCACCTCTAATGGTCAAATAAGCTCTACAACCGCTAGTTAATTTTCCTACAGTTAATTTATCCCCCGATTTGATTTCAATTGGCTCCCATTGTTTTACTTGTTTATCATTAACTTCAACTTTAACTTCCCCACCAGTTACTGCAATAACAGTATCATGATGGAATAAAATCTTTGGACCAGTAAGGGTCATTTCAATACCTGGAGCTGTTTTATGATTACCAACGATTCTATTGGCTATTCTGAAAGAGTACTCATCCATACAACCTGATGGTGGTACACCTACATGCCAATAACCTTTTCTACCTGGATAATCTTGAACGGTAGTATATGCCCCTGGATTCAAGATTTCAAAAGCAGTTGGTTTATATTCAAAATTATCCAAAATTTTAGTATGCATTTGACAGTTTTCAAACATTTTGGAATTAGCAATTGATCTTAAATAATCAACATTAGTGATACATCCATAAACTAAAGTTTCATCCAACGCTTTTCTTAATTTAACTAAAGCATCATTTCTATCCTTACCATGAACGATGATCTTAGCTAAAGTTGGATCATATTCAGCACTAATGACAGTCCCTTTTTCAACCCAACCATCGATTCTAGCCCAATTTGGGAAGTTAACTTCAGTTAATTGACCTGGAGAAGGCATAAAATCCTTGACTGGATTTTCAGCGTATAATCTTGCTTCCATTGATGCACCAGTGACAGTAACTTTTTGTTCTTGCAAATTTGGAGCCATATCAGCTGCAATTAACAACATCCATTCAACCAAATCTAAACCAGTAACCATTTCAGTGATTGGGTGTTCTACTTGCAATCTAGCATTAACTTCCAAGAAATAGAACTCATCACGTCTTTCGTCATAGATAAACTCAACAGTACCTGCACATTTATAATTCAATACAGAAGCTAATGATTCAGCAGCCTTTCTCATTTTGGATCTAGTTGATTCTGGTAAATTAGGAGCTGGAGTTTCTTCAATAACCTTTTGATTTCTTCTTTGTAATGAACAATCTCTTTCTCCTAATGCAATTGCTTTACCGTAACCATCACCCAAGATTTGAATTTCAACATGTCTTGAATTTTCAACAAATCTTTCTAAAAATACTCCATCATCACCAAAGTAAGATTTACCTTGATGTTGAACAGTTTCAAAGATTCTTTCAATTTCATCTTCAGAATCACATTTTTGTAAACCAATACCACCACCACCAGCAGTAGATTTGACCATAACTGGATATTCCAATTTATTAGCAACTTGTCTTGCTTCTTTTGCGTCAGTGATCAAGTCAGAACCTGGTACTAATGGCACATTGGCAGTTTTGGCAATTTCTCTAGCACTATGTTTTAAACCTAATTTTCTAATAGCATCACCTGAAGGTCCAACAAATACAATACCTTCTTTAATACACCTATCAGAAAAATCAGCATTTTCAGATAAGAAACCATAACCTGGGATAATAGCATCAGCACCAGAATCCTTAGCAGCTTTAATGATTTTATCAATCGAGATATAAGTCTCAGCGGCAGACTTTCCATGTAAAGGAATTGAAACATCTGAATCTAACACATGTTGAGAGTATTTATCTAAATCTGAATAAACAGAAATAGCTTTAATACCTAATTTCTTCAAAGTTTTGATAATTCTAACAGCAATTTCACCTCTATTAGCAACCAATACAGAATTAAAAGGTTTCTTCACGTTACTTTTTTCAGATTCAATGAAATTTTTCCAACCACCAAACTTAGTTATTTCAACAGTCCCTTTTGACTTATAACCAAATTCTTCACAAATAAAAGATTTGATTACTTCACCATTTTCTAATTCCACAGAACCAATACCCAAAGGTTGAGGGACCATTTTAATGAAATCACCAAAAGTTTCTAAAGGAATAGAATAAACTTCAATTGTAATTTTACTTCCTCCAGATTCCTGATCAGGATCAATTTTCCTTAAACCAGGCTTTAAGATTGGGCCTGATTTTGGTAAACAATATAATTTATAATTCTTAGTGGTAGTAGTTCGTTTAACAAAAGTAGCGTTGACTTTTTGTAATTGCCAATGTAATTCAAATCCTTTTAAATGAGCTCCAACAACTGCTAATTGGATTGAGGACGATGGGTTTGGTTTTGGGACATTCTGTAATAATTCATCACCAACACCAACATATTTATCCTTCAAGCAACCAATGAATCTATTTTTATCGTTATTTTTCAAGAATTTATTAGCCATATCTAATAAAGCATAATCATTAAACTTTTTAGAGATCAAAGTAATACCAAAAGGTAAACCATCAGATCTATAACCAGCGGGAATCGATAAAGCAGACAAATCAGCCAAATTAACAAAATTTGTATAAGTCCCTTGGTTAGAATTGACTTTAACTGGTTCGTTTTTGATTTGTTCTATTGTTGGGGTCAAAGGAGACGTTGGGACTATAAATAAGTCAACTGTATCCATAATTTGATTGATTTTTTGTAATAATTCTTGTCTTTTGTATTCATATTTGAAACAATTTACGGCGGTATATTTTTCACCACCTTTAATAATAGAAAGAACAGTTGGATCCAAATCTTTTTCAGGAGGGTTAGTGTCTAAGAAATCTTTAGTAGCCAAGTATCTTTCACTGACCCAAGGACCTTCATATAATAATTTAGCCAATTGTAAGAAAGGCTCGATATTAATTGAAGTCAAATCACCCAAACTTTCGAACTTTTGAATTGAATTCTTGAAGATTTTTGGGTTTTCTGGTTCATTGAACCATAATAAATTTGAAGGAATACCAATTTTTGGTTTAAAAAATGAAATCAAAGGGTTCGAAGGGAAAGATCTTGAATATCCATCGTTTTCAAAGTCAGGTTTTGCCATAATATTCAAACATAATTGAGCATCTTGTAAGTTCAATGAGAAGATCGATACACAATCCAACGATTTACAAGCAGGCACCACACCTTTACAAGAAAACAAACCTTTGGTTGGTTTCAAACCAATCAAATTGTTCAACCCAGCAGGAACTCTACCGCTACCAGCAGTGTCTGTACCTAAAGCAATTGGGACTATACCTCTTGCAACCACCGACGCACTACCAGCAGAAGAACCTCCAACAACGTATTTAGGATTGAAAGTATTTGGAGTGATTCCATAAGGAGATCTCGTGCCCACCAAACCAGTAGCAAATTGATCCAAGTTGGTTTTACCGATTATTATAGCACCATTATCTCTTAACAATTTGACCACTGTAGAATCATCCAAAGGATCATACTTAAAACTTGGACACGCAGCGGTAGTTGATAAGTATTTCACGTCGATATTATCTTTAATGGCAATAGGAACCCCATAAAGGCTCAAGTTCAATTTGTTGCTGTTGCTTTGTAAGAAATCCCATTGGTGTTTCAAGTTATCTTTTGAAATCAACGAAATCCAAGCAGGATCATTACTATCTTGATCTTGTAATAATGTGTTCAATAGTTCAAACGATTCAGCAGGAGTTGAATCGTAGTGAAACTTAACCCACTCTTGAATGGTCCACCCAAGGTATGACATGTTGTAATTAAGATATCCAAAAAAAAAAATCCTGGCGTCTAACAGTGATCTTATATCACAAAATGCCCAAATCTTTATCAAATGGTAATTGCCGAAGAGTCGTGGGGGTAACGATCAGTAAATAAGAACGAAGGAAACTCACAAAGAGAGAGTCAAAAGCCAGAAAATAACTGTGGGTGAAGTAGGGGGACCTTAACGCCAGCTGGGGCGAGTCCGGCGGGCAGAGGAGGGAGGAGCGAGAGGAACTGGAGCCAAGCGCGGGTGGGAGAAATGGGGCCCATTTATGGGGATGCGGTGAGGGATGCGGTGAGGTGTACGGGCCGGATGCATAGAGCATAGTCAGTTAGAGATGCGTAGAATGGGATACAAAGGCAGATGATACAAAGGCAGATGATACAAAGGCAGATAGATACATATAGATAGATTCATAGATAGATAGATAGATAGATACATACATAGATTCATAGATAGATACATAGATAGACAGATGCCCAGGATAGACATACATAGACTTAGATTCATAGGATAGATGCCTCGACAGCTTCGGACAGATGCCTAGACATAGATTCGTAGATGCCTAGACATAGATTCATAGGATGTCTTGGATGCCTAGAAAGGTGCCTTGGATGCCTAAGGTGAAAGAACTCTTCAGTGACATCAACCTACCTACTTATCCTACTTGCTACCTTCACTACTAATAATTCCGGCTAGATTATTGTCCAATAGATTTTATTGGTTAAAGATTATCAAATTTTCTTCTTGTTTAAACCTCTGGAACCGAGAAATAAACCTTTGTAATCGGAAGGCGATAAGCAATGTCGCTGGCATCGAGCGACAATGTACACCGTCTTCATCCACTGTTCACCATTCACTATGCAGCCTTCAGCTCAAGCATTACAAGATCTCTATGTGGGATCTCTACGATGTGTTGGCTAAGATGTGTTGGCTAAGATGTGGGACCTCTACGATGTGTGAGAAGGACATGGCAATTGAAGAGTCGGAACACACGTCTATATTTATACCTATACTTATATACCTTTCCTATACTGAATTTTAACTCATAACGAAGGAAGCTTATTCCCAAATACACCATTTCATCCAAATTGGATGATTTCTAAACTTAATTGCCTTTAGTTCCAAGAGACAGGAGCTGAGCTGACAATTGCGCTTGAACTTGGGACTGGACTGAATGTAACTTCTCTGGATTGGAATTTTGCCATTCTCTAAGTTTATAAGTTTGTCCACTTAAATCCCAATAAATCCCTCTAAATGTATTGAAAATCGAACTTCTACTTTCAACTAATGGGCCTATGATGACTATACCCGAACAAAAGAATATCCATATAAATCCAACAACTATCCACCCGGTGAAAAACTTTTCACTGAAGATATATGAAGTACCGTACATTGGCATTGGCCAAATGACTAAAAGACAGATTGTCACCGAAATACAAAGAATAACAACGTATTTGAAAGATTTCTTTGAATAAGTATATTCTTTCAAGGCATTTTCTCTCTCAGCTAAAGCAATTTCATTGGCAGACTGTGAAACAACAGATACAACCTGGCTTAAACCATTTGGTTTTTCATCAGTTCCATATTCTTCATCTCTTATAGGTTCAGCTTCAATCAATTCTTCTTCTTCATCAACTCTTGAAATACTCTTCAAAACCTCCCAATCGAAATTTTGAGGTTTAAATATCCAAGTAAATAAAGGAACCAATATAAGTGGTGTCAAAAGGGCAACAAGGTTTCCTGTCAACATAGAATCATCTTCAAAAGTTGTTTCGACATTGATGGCACCAAATTTAGTCTTACTACAAACCAACCAAGCAATTACTGCTAAACATGTAGCAATAGGTGGGGTGAGTGTAGCTGCTTGGGCATTTTGTTGTCTGTTTAACAAGGTGCACACGGCTGGCACAACAGCTCCTCCAATAACTACACCCATTAACTCATATAAATAACCCATTGATACCCCAGCATAATATAAACCAATTGAAAAAGCAGCCATGATATAAGCAAATACAAAAACCGTGATGTGTGATACAGTTATCAATTGTTTCCCAGTAGCTTTTGGGTTAATATAAGCTCTATAAATATCAAAAGTGGCAACAGATGATACTGACATTAATTCTGAAGACATTGCTGATGTTATAGCTGTAAACATCAAAAGCAAAGTAGCCACTGCTCCACCTTTACCTAATAAGGCGACAGCTGCATTAGGCAACACCAAACCTGCATTGATTTCATAAGTAGATAATTTGTTTGGATATGTTGGCCATGCTGGAGTATTTTCTAATGCCAAAGCAGCCAAACCCATAGTGGTAGCAACAAAGAAAGGGATTGAAAACCAAGCTAAACCTCCCAAAATATAACCAGGCATTGCTGCTTTTGGATTTGCAGCAAAAGCCTTAGCAAAATAAGCATTATCAATGAATGGATTGAAATTTGAAATGATATTAACCAAAAAGAAAATCCCTCCTGATCTTGAATGCATAGTCAAATAACTACCTTCAGCATTACCATCTCTTGGTTTTGTTACAGCTGCTTCGGTAACTAGTTCCCAAACTTTTTTAGGTGAACCTAACACATCATCAGTTGCCCAAGCAGAGAAACCAAATACCAAAGCAATAACCAACACAACAGCTCCATTGATGTAATCAGTGATAAAAGTTGCTTTAAGACCTCCAAATAAGGTATAAACAACAACACCTAAAGGCAATAAAAGACAAGCAGCCACCACATGCATATCAGTCAAATCACTCAAAACTCCAGAACCACCAGCCAATAACATTGCAGTGACTAAGATATTAACTATCAAACCCCAAACAACAAAAATAAGATGAGTAGTCTTACCATATCTAGCTCTAACGATTTCTAAATAGGTATGGGCATTTGGAGCGATTTGTTTGGCCTTAATAGCCAAACAACTGAACAAAATGATTTGACAAGTGGCCCCAGCAGCATAATAAAACGCTCCACAAACACCATTATTATAAGTTTGAGTTGTACTGGTCAATAAAGTAGCACCCCAAGTCCAAGAACTTACCACACAAGCACTAATTAAAAATTTCTTAACCGATCTACCAGCGGTGGAAAACTCTTCGGCAGTTATGATTTCACGATTGTACCTTCTTAAGATAAAAGTAATCAACATCATTGCCACAGCGAAAGCCAACCCTAAGCCAACAACCACCCCATATCCTGCTCCTTGAGGTAAGGGAACATATTTAACTTGATCTGACATTGCAACTCAATTCTAGTGTTTGTCTTTGTCTTTGACTTTGTCTGGTCCCATCAGCTCTAGCAGACACATACTCCATCTCTTATATACCTCTGCCAGCCTCTCGAGATAAGACTATCCTTATCAACCTTATTGCGCTTTTCACAGTAAAGCAGTTTGGTTCCTCTGCATAAAAGATTTTCAGGGGGCCGAAGTTGGGCCGTTAAAGGATTTTTTTGCACACTGATTAGGTGTAGCAGTTAGAAGATAAGAAGTCGTGTGAGAGAAGAGGTTGCAGTCAAGTGAATCAAGCCAGTTCCATCAAGCCATTCTAATAAGCCATTCTAATAAGCCAATTCTATGTCAGTCTGTATCATTACATTCTATGTCAGTCTGTTTCATTACATTCTATGTCATTATATACAATATCATTCATTACAATTGATAGCTCGCTTCAATATCAATGCAATTAAGGTCAATGCGTTGTATCTGCCCATCCAGTTATGAACCAGGACAAGATTTAGATGGTTTTAAGATAGTCCACAATTTATGGGGTTGGCTCTAAGACAACCCATACTTTACAATAGTCGATTAGTGGTCGGCAGATCAATGAGTTCGGCTCTTATCCATTCTTGGATATCAGTCTAATCTCTCAACAATACAACAGTTTTGGGGCCCATTGTGCCATTTTAGCAACTTTACGCCATTTACCAACGAATTTCACGCCGCTTAATCACCGTTTTACACTATTTGATAGGCCCTTTTAGGGCCATTTTATGCCCTAAAAGGGCCCTCATTAAAGAGCCAGCCGACTCTGCTACGGGGTGTACTGGAGTAGACTATGAAAATGATAAACCTTTTAAATCATTCAATGTTTCAGTATCAAACTGATTATCAAAACTGATTTGGATTTCTTTTAAACTTTGATTATATTCAATTTCTAATCTTTTTTCAAACTCTTGAGTTAAATCTATTTCTTGATAATCATTGAATTTGTTTATGAAGTAAAAAGTACCGATTATACTCTTATCAATTACAATCAATCCATCATTAATTAGTTTATCTAATTCTTCAATTGTGATATTATTTGACCAATTGAATTCTTCACTTATTTCACTAATAGTATTACCTTTGAAATAATTAAAGTTATCTTTTAAATAGTTATCATTATCAATTTGATAAATTGATTTGAATTTTTCATAGTTGAATTCAATTTCACTACTTTTTAGAAATTTAATTATTAATTCACCAATATTTTCATTAAACTTTGGTTTTAAGATTTTTAGCTGGGAATTATCATAAATTTTGTAAATTATGGGTAGTTGTAACTTATTAAAGTTTTCAATGGATTTATTAAAATCATCAGATTTAATTAATTCACAACCAAAGCCATTGGTTGATATTAAATAACGATTATAATCAGCATAAAAATCCTGGATTGTAATCATTGAAGAAGACCGAATTAGTTTATAATTAATCAAATATTCACTTAAATGCTTGGATAACTCTTCATGATATATTTTAGAATTCTTATTTAAGTTCAATTTATTGATTTTATAGTCGATTGACTTGGGTTTTTTAATCAATTTATTGAATGAATTTGATAGTTTAATCAAATCTTTTGCTTTATACATCAATTGTTCTAAATCTTCTAATGAAGTACTTAAAGTGTTTTCATTTTGTTTTCTAATTTTTTCACTAATCAATTCTAATTTGAATATCCCACTTTCTTTGATTTTTTCAACTGAAGGTTTTCTAACTTGAATGGAATCTTTGTTTATATTACCTGAATCAACCAATTTTTTCCATTTTAACTTATCAATCAATTCATTTAATAACTCATTAAACTTGGTTTCCCCACCAATCCTAAAACTTATCTTAATATACTTATCGTCACCCGAATAAAGCTCTTCATTTTCCAATTGGATATTCAAAGGATTGCCAAACATTTTGTCATTCAATTCTTCTGGAATACTTGATATTAGTTCTGTACCACACATTTCACAATACTTAATCGATGGGTGATTAATAAACGTACATTTTTTACATTGGTCGTCTCGTCCGTTGGTTTCAACTTGGTTATCCTCTTGCAAATCGTCAAGTTGGGCTTTCAAAGGCTTGATCCCACAGGATACACATTTAGGCAACGAATCATAAGGCAATAGTAAGTGGTTATTAAAGGAACATATCCTACAAACCCAATCAATGGATGTTTTCACCGGCTTTTGGTCGGTTCGAACATAGATCTTGATCTTGGGCGACCGCTTCAAGAACCCGTCTATGGTCTCTGTCCTTACAACGTTACCAATCGCCAAGCTTAACGAATTGGCAGTATCTTCATTATCGATATATATGATCCGATGGTTCGTCAAATATAGCCGCCCAAACTGGCGGTTGACAATCTTAGCTTGCCCTTGGTACAACCCGATGTTGTCCCGCACGTATAACAAGTCCTCGTCGTCCTTCAACGTCGGCCGCTTGCTTCGGTTCACAACGACCTGCTCCCAGACCTTGAGGCCACTCTCCTTACTCTCCATTCTGTTACCCCAGCCGTATAGTGAAGATTGCGAACATCTCAGTGAAATTTTTTAATTGATTTTGTGATTTGGGGAGGCTTCTTTGTATAATTTGGGCCCCACGACAGTAATTGAGGTGCTAGAAGAGATAGTTGGCCAGCCAGGGATAATAGCGGTAGAACATATATCGAAATGTCATTTTTATTCAAGAGAAACCCTAGAACCCCCCAAGAATTGGTTCGGAACTTGAACGAACAGATCGAAAAGATCGATTTGGGGAACGATAATCATAAGAAGTACCAAGACGAATGCTCGAGATACTTGAAGCAGACAAAGCTTATACTACATGGAGACGACGAGAACGAGCCGCAGCCGGACCAGATCAGCTTGTTGGCGCAAGAGATCTACCAAAGTGACTGTTTGTACTATTTGGTCAAGTATTTGAATAATTTGGATTTTGATAGCAGGAAAGATGTATCGATATTGTTTCTGACGTTATTACGAAGAAAAATCAGTAATAAATCGCCAACGGTGGATTATCTTATCAATTCAAAACCTGAGATTATAATATTGTTGATAAAAGGTCAAGAAATCCAAGAAATTGGATTGGTTTGTGGTTCAATATTAAGAGATTGTATCAAGTTTGAAGTTATAAATCAGTTCATTTTAAATCACCAATATTTTTGGAAGTATTTCAATTACGTTCAAATTGATATCTTTGAAATTGCAACGGATTCTTTTACCACCTTACATGATTTGTTGACCTTACATAAGAAATTGGTTTCGGAATTCTTAGCTAACAATTATGACTATTTTACCCAAAATATCAATAGGTTAATCCAACTGAAAAACTATGTGACGAAAAGACAAAGTATTCGATTACTAAGTGAATTAGTTTTAACAAGATCAAATCAATTTTTCTTAAACAAGTATTTTGATGATACTATCAACTTGAAATTGATAATGATTTTGTTGAGTGATAAGCTGAAAAATCTCCAAATTGAAGGGTTTCATATATTCAAATTCTTTGTAGCCAAACCAAAGAAATCCCAAAAGATTTTAGATATATTAATTAAGAACAAAGATAATTTCATAGAGTTTTTTGAAAAATTTGATATTTCAAGTTTTAATGATTCAAATTTGATCGATGAAAAGGATTATATCTTAAATGAAATCAAAAAGTTACCGGATATCGAAAGATTATGAGTTACACAACATAGAATATAAAAATATTAATCTATCCGTTTATTTTATATCTAATCTCTATATAATATGACTGCCACCTAATAATCTTTTGTTAAGGTCGACCAATTCTTAAAGTCGTCATTACCATATTGGATTTCATTCATCCAAGTTAAAATTTGTTTTGTTAATTGTCCGGCATCACCTTGAATTGGAACATTGATACTTTCACCTCTGAAATCGATGTTTTTGATTGGAGAAACAATGGCAGCAGTACCGGCACCAAAAGCTTCGATCAATTTACCTTTTGAAGCAGCTTCTTTGACTTCATGAATAGTGAACTTTCTTTCGTTAATTTCCCAAGTAGAATCCAATCTTTCTTTACATAAGTCTAAAATAGAATCTCTAGTAACACCTTCCAAGATTGTACCATCTAATGGAGCAGTTACTAATTCCTTTTCACCATTATCTTTTTCAAAAGCGAAAAATGCATTCATAGTACCGACTTCTGTAACATACCCTTCTTCTCCAAATAACCATAAATTCTGTTGATGACCTCTTGAAGCAGCTTCTCTTTGAGGTTTAATACATGGAGCATAGTTTGCACCCAATTTGCTGTTACCACTTCCCCCAGGCCAAGCCCTAACATGGTCTTCGGTTGCTTCTAAAGAAACAGGTTTGAATCCAGTTTTATAATAAGGACCAACCGGTGATGCAATAACATAAATTAAAGCTTTATCGGGACTTCCAACACCCAAGCTAGCAGTAGTACCAATCATGGTTGGTCTTAAATATAATGAGTATCCATTACCTTCAGGTATGAAATCATTTTCAACTTCAACAAACTTTGCAATGGTTTTAGCCAATTCAACTTCATCGAATTGGGGTAAATCAATTCTTGCAGCGGATTTGTTCATTCTCTGCATGTTTTTATCGATTCTAAAGAGTCTGGCATCACCGTTTTTGTCTTTATAAGCTTTCAAACCTTCAAACAATTCAAATGCATAATGAAACACAACGGCACTTGGATCTAATGAAATATTATGATATGGGCTAATAACTGGATCTGACCATCCTTTATCAGCCGTCCATTCAATCTCCAACATATGGTCGGTGAAAGACTTACCAAACACTAATTGGTCATTTGGTAACTTGGTCTTAGGGCTGGTGGTCTTGTTCACCACTAATCTTGAAGCTTCTAATGGCATGCTTAAATATCTCTTGCTGCTATAGTTGGTCAAAAATTTCTTAAACATCTTGTGACTCCGTATATATACACTGAAAATTTTTTTTGCGTGCTATGAGTTTCCCGAAGCTGCAATGAGTAATAGTTTGACGTTCGGCTATTGGAGGGAGAGCCGCCGGGAGCTTGGGGCGACGCGACCCACGCGGGGCGTGCAGGCGGGGCGTGCAGGCGGGGCGTGCAGGCGGGGAGGTGGTACCATTCGAGAGCCCGTACCGTTCGAGAGGGCGAAGAGAAGGACAAGAGTCAGAAACATGTATTAACAGCCAGTATTAAGCCAGTCCAGTACTAATAGTCCTTAGCCAAGGTCGACCAGCCTCTAAAGTCATCTTCCCCATACTGAATATCTTCAATCCACTTCAAGACTTGCTTAGCCAAGTCACCTCCTTTACCTTCGACTGGAACTTTGATATTTTCACCTCTAAATTCAATATTCTTAATAGGAGATACAATAACAGCAGTACCACAACCAAATCCTTCAATTAAGGTTCCATTCAATGCCGCCTCTTGAATTTCAAAGATCGTATAAGCTCTTTCACTAATTTCCCATGTCGAATCTAATCTGGCTCTACATAACTCTAAAATGGAGTCTCGAGTAATACCTTCCAAAATTGTACCATCCAATGGGGCAGTTATCAATTCTTTCTTACCATTTCCTTTATCAAGAACGAAAAATACATTCATACTCCCCACTTCTGTAACATACCCATCAAACAACCACATGATTTGACTATGGCCCCGTTTAGCAGCTTCTCTGGCAGGTTTGATAGTGGGGGCATAGTTCCCACCCAATTTCCTATTCCCAGTTCCTCCAGGCCATGCCCTCACATAAGTTTCGTTGGCTTCCAAAGATATAGCATCTAAGTCTCCATATTTAGCCACTGGTGATGCAATTAAAAACAATTTGGCTGCATCAGGCGTATTGACTTGAAGTGAATCATTATTACCAATCAACGTTGGTCTCAAATATAACGAATACCCTCTTCCTTCTGGTATGAAATCCTTATCCAATTCAACAAACTTCCCAATCAATTTACCCAATTCAACTTCATCGAATTGGGGTAAATCTATTCTTTCCGCTGATGTATTCATTCTTTTCACGTTTTTATCGATTCTAAATAGTCTAGCATTCCCATCTTTGTCCTTATAAGCTTTGGCTCCTTCGAACAACTCAAAACCATAATGCAAAACACTCGAACTAGGATCAATTGAAAACTTATGGTATGGACTAATGACTGGATCCCCCCACCCTTTCTCAGCTGTCCAATCAATTTCTAAGATATGGTCAGTGAAAGACTTACCAAACACTAATTGATCGTTTGGTAACTTGATCTTAGGACTGCTGGTCTTCTCTACACTCAACTTGGATGCATCTAAACTCATTGCTTAGTTATACTTCTTATTCAACCGGAATTTTCACTTTGTTAAATAAAACCCCAACTTCGGATCTATGAATCATCCGATAACGGCACGACCGCAGCTGCAAAATTACTGCTCATGAAATCGTACATTATATATACAAGTATCTAAAGAACAATAACATTGTCTACTATGAATCCGTTGATAAGTAGTCTATCGTCTATAATCTTTAACCCACCACTTTCTAACATCATATCAAACTTTTCAATGTAAATAGTTTCACCCTTTTTAATGTAATTGCCATTGACTTTTAAGATCCTAGTCACTGCTTCTCGAATGGTACCAGTTTGAACTAAATTGTTTAAATTATCAACGTATTGACTCGTTATATAGTTATAACTAGTATCAATTTTCCCTATTTCCAAAAATTCAATTGTTAGCCTTAAATCCTTGAATTCCTTAATTAAATATGGATTGATCAGAGTATCAATATTAGATTTATTACCTAAAAATACGTCAAATTTGTTTGTGGTCGATTGTATTGGACTTTGTAAATTGGTTTTAAACATGGTGAACTTGTTGTAAAAGTCATTGTTTAATTCAATATAACTATCTTTGATATAACTGGGTGCTTTCAAATATAATTGGTATTCGTAATCCAACTTGAACAAATTATCCATTGCATAATAATTCGATTTCATGAAATCGGTAGCATGCGATTTGAATGGGTTTAATTCACATGTTTCTTCTTGATGTTCTATCTTATATGTATCAACACTTGATGGCTTAGTCTCAGATCGATCTAGTCTTTTATTAAACCATAATGGATGGCCTTCAGTCGAAAAAACCCAATTCCTATCTTGCTTATGTAAAATAAACTCATCCTTCTCATCAAACAAAAGGTATAAATACTTCAAAGTTTCACTCAATACAAATGATTCCATTCTATCTTGAAATTCCCCAATTCTAACATCCTGTAAGCCTTTAAATCCACATCTACTTTTGAATTTGGTCTTAAATAATTCAACTATTCGTTCACCGATAGCCAAATACATTGGATCTTTGGTGGCTCTATAAAGGTAATAAGTCGACTCAATGAATTCAGGTCTTAATGGATACCATTCCAATCCTATTATATTGTCAGTGGTTACTTTATTCGATGGTAATAAACAATTCCAACGTTCAGGTATCAGATCAAAGTGATCCCATAATTTCAAATATACCATATGAGTACCAATTGCATCTTTCAATTTCCCTGCTAACACTTGAACTCCAGTCCAAAATGCCCCTAACAGGTCGATCCAAACCGTTGCATCTAAACCATCTTCGGTTCCTACATTAGCGAAAATCAACGACGTGAACTCATCTATGGATCCTTTAACCAGATGCGTCATCAATGCTTGATATGATTCTTTAAACACTTGATAAAATGATTTATCATTGAAAATTATCGAAAATTTAAGTGCATATTCATAAAATGAATCAATCGATGCCCCAATTCCTGTAATAGAATCTTGCCAATCACCTTTGATTGGAGAAATAGTCATGGGCAATAAACCCAATACCAGTTTCTGTGACCATATTTTCCAGAATGTCAAATGTGAATATTCTTCAAATTGGGGATCCCCAGTTAATCTCGACAATAAAGTGAATTCCAATACTGGAGTGGTGGCTCCGGAGACACAATTTTCTAGTTGTAGTTTATAAGGAACGCCAGAAACCCCACTTTTTAAGTTGATTCGTGGAACAGGGATATTGCTTGAAGTTTTGAATGCTGGTAATAGTCTTGATCCTAAATCATATGCCATATCCAATAAAAACCCATCATAATAGGAAGATATTCGTTTGAATTCTTCATTGGGTATGTCCATATCAGTCAATAATAAGTGGGTAGACAATAGCCCACCCAAAGACCTGATTGTCATCTCAAAGACCTGAATAATTACATCTTTATTGAAGAAGCTCTTCTGCTCCAGCTTTAAATAGCCTAATGCATGCTCCAAAGCGTCCCATTTCTCCATTATGATCAAGGAGTCTAAATTATCCAACAACGTCAGCGACACATTACCCATAACATCATTCCTTATCACATTGTTCTTATTCTTGAAGTCTGGGCCGTACGACTTACATGATATCGGCTGAACTTCATCAAACGGGAACCCATAGTTCATATATGAGTCCCAGGCATGGTCAAACAACGTTTTGGTCTCGTTTTTTAAATACAAGATATGCTCGGGGGTGAATGAAGAATTGAAACTTGAAGATGCAACAGCCGCCGTGATCCACACCACTATCCATACTTTCATACTTTGTGGATTTGAAATCAATTGAGCTTTGATTTCAGTGTGAACAAATTTCAGAGAAACGATTGCGAAAAGTTTTGGCAGGCTGAACCTTTAACGGTTGAAATAAATATATATTGAAGGCTATTTGCCAAAGATTCTATTGACTTGGGTCAAGATCTTGCCCGTTCCGAACCATAGGGTCACAAAGATAACTACGACATTGACAAGGATCAACAATAAACCATTCAACATAAATCTTGGTGCAAATATCTTCCAAACCATGAGATGCCTTCTAAAATGAGCCGTGAATATGAAGCTGGATAAACTTAATAACGTTTGATAGGTGATCAAAGACGTGGTGACGGTGATGATTTGGGACAATGCAGTAATAGGTTTGTTTGTGGGGGGGATTTTCCACAATGTGATTAGGGGAACACTGATACAAATGATGATAAACGACCCAAAAGTGTTTAGGATGATATTTAGATGAGTGATTGGGAATATGATGTTTTCAGATGTCATGAATCCAACATCCCAATGGATTGAAGGAATGGTGGCTTGATGTCCACTGCTGAAATAATGCTGATATCCCAACAATGCAAATATCACTGGGCTGATTAGATTTCTTCTTAACTGTAATAACTCTATAATTTCTAAAAATGATAAGATTTGAATCAATAACCCCCCAATTGATACGGCACCTAGAGGTTTGGACACCAACATGATCCCAACGGCAAAATTTATAACTAATAAGAAATAGGATGATCCGTAAATGTTACCATATCCTAATATAGTCGCAGTTGGTTTCAATTCTGGGGCATCTGGATCTAATTCATCATCAATTCCTGGTGTTGGGGCTGGTATGGTTTGTTCAGGAGGCGCTGGTTTATTGAAATCAATCTTAACACATAATGGGCCCCTAGACCAACTATAATTCGCCAAGATCAACCCCACAACTAATACAATTCTTGCAATAGCCAACTTAAACGATTTAAGTAGCCTTGATGATGGGAAATATGATTCCAATAAATCGTTGGTATCAATATATTCGATAGTCCAGTAAGATGCATTTAAGATCAACATGAATTTCATACCTGTACCAATCCAAAGAGGACCAGCAGAATGATACGAATTAGATAATCCATAAAACGATTTTATCATTAAAGGTAATAAAAAGGCAATCACATGTAATAATAAAACAGACCACCAAGTGTCTTCAAAGGTTGGTCTACAATAACCACCTTGTTCTTCACGACATAGATTAATCATTGAAACTAATCTGGATACCAAGATAAATGTGAATGAATGATTCAAGCCTAAGATTTTATCTGCTTTTGAAATTTTAAAATTAGTTAAGATTGATACAAAACAAGCCATTCCAAATGTAGTTATAAAAAAATGAACCATTTTATCTTCCCATATAACATAAGAATTCGAAGCAAATATTAAACAATGTAATATAATATATGTTAATCCAAGGAATGACCATCCATTAAAGCTATAGACAAAAAAGTCATAAATTTGATGAGCTAACCATTGAACACTAAACCTGTCCATAATTGGAGCCCAAAACCCAATAATCATACCAATTGCAGTACCCGTACCTAAACAGTTTCTTAAAGTTAGATTATGAGGCATTAATACAATATAAACTGAAAAACTCAACACTATACCCAATAATGACATTGCGATGACTGAACCAATAAACTCAAATGACATTGTAGATACTCTAACAGGAGGAATTGATCTTGAATAAGCCAAGATAAATATAAATGAAAAAAATAACAATAAAATCCCCAAGATTATGAATTTCAAATCAAATCTGGCCCATAAAGTTTTACAATGTTCTAATGATAAATACTGGTAATTTTTCCCCTGGTCAATTAACTGAGTTTGATACTTCTTGTTAGTTGAAAATTTTGCAAAATTATCAAGGTAGTGTTCAAATTTTTGATTCAACTCATTATTATCACGTAACAATCCAGAAGTTTGTCTAAATCTATTAATTTGTTGGATTGTTTTAAAGCCAGCTATGTTTAATAATTTGTCATCAAAGATTTCATCAATTGGGAATCCCAAATTGTTATGAGGTATTGGTAAACCCATCATTAATGATATTGTTGGTACCAAATCAACTTGATTTACTGATCGATAGTTTTTCCCCATATCACTAATATCATAAGCTGACTTTGGTTTTGGACTCATGTTGAATTTCTTATTCTTGGTATACATGAACAAAGTACTTTCTAACTCATCAGCCGAATCACCACCATGATTACCAGTGGGATCCATTCCATGATCTCCAATCACCATCAACATTGTTTTATCATCCATTTTCTCTATAATTTTAGAGATTTCATCGTTCATTTGGTTCAATTTAGATTTCATTGAATGGTGGTTTGGGCCATACCTATGACCTACGTGATCCACCCCCAAAAAATGGCCAATTAACACATCCCAATGAGGTGTATTAGCTTGATTTTGATCTAATAATGGATAAATATGTTCCAACACTCCATTATCAACGGTATGAAGGTCCCATACATTCAACGAAGGGTAAGGGAAGTTCAATTTAGGATCAATGTACTTTTTAAACAACGCTTGCCAAGTGTCATCACCCATAAACGCTATAGTTTTATTTTGGTTGTACAACTGTAATAGCCAATTATCTTCATCGATTTCATCACCGTCAAAGTTGGACCCGGCATCGATAAACGTTGGCAACGACCCGGTAGTCAACCCTTTCAACCTTTGTAAGGTCGTAGTAGGCGGATCAGCTATAAACTTCAAGAGGGAAGCCTTTTGAGGGTATTTGGCGGCTAGTTCATGAAGAACGGGGAAGTTATTGTGATAATACTTGGTGGATCCTTCTACAGGGATGGCAAAATCAAACCTCAAAGCGTCTATGACAATCAATATGGTCTTATCTATTATGGGATCGATACACGGTTCTATTATATCGCTGCAGTTGGATATGGTGGACGGTACATCTCTTGATAATAGGAAACCCTGGGTAAAAAACACAATTGAGATTAGCTGTAATATCCCAAAGAATATCAACACAAATATATAGCCAAAGAACGTTATTTTCAACTTCTGTTGTCTTATTTTGGTTCTGGCCTCTAATTGTTGCATGTTTCTATCCAATCAGTCTCCCTTTCACCTTAAACCAACAGATTCACTAGAAATTTGGGCCTAATCTGTAATTTGTTTTTTCTTTTTCTTTGATACGTCAATTATCAACAGCTGAGACACGACTGTTGGAAGAGTAGAAGAGAAGAAGATGAAGAGAAGAAGAAGAGATGAAGAGCCGAAGAGCCGAAGAGATGAAGAAGAGAAGACGGAAGAAGAGATGAAGAAGAGACGAAGACGAAGAAGAGCCGAAGAGAAGAGAAGGGCCAAAGGAACAATCCCGTATATACTATAATACAATTAATCTGTTGGCTCGGCTGCCTTACTCCATGCTATGGTCGATCTGGCTCAAGAAATCCTCATCAAACCCACCGTTTATAATCTCATCATCATCTTGGAAGTTTATTAAATCACCCATGTCATCGACTATTTCATCCTGTTGGTCCAATTGAACTTGCACAGGGACCTGTACTGGCTCCGGCCTTTCGAACATATCTACATCAACGTCCACATCTCCCACATCCTTATGGGCTTGTTGAAACAAAAAGTTATTATCGAATTCAAAATTACCGTTTTTAACATTATCGACATTAACATCCACAACCCCGTTATTATGATTACCCATCACACCTTTAGCAGGTTCATTTTGTCCATTATCGCCGCCATTGTCACTGCCACCTCCCATATGTATCATGGCATTTATCAGCCTTGGATTATAGTCTTTTGGTGCTTCTTGGATATTTTTATTTGGTATTGAATACTTCTTATAAGTTTGAATGTTATTTAAGGTCTTATTAAATTTGGTCTGATATTCTTTTATTATCTCATTATAGCTGGATTCCAACTTGTTTAAAGATTCTTCATCGTCTAAATTTTCACTTAATTTTAATAATTCATTAGTCTTTTCCTTCTGATAGGTATATTCGTCATTAAATTCAACATTGACGGTCAGGTTTTCGAGGTCTTCAATGGTCTTGGTCAAGCGTTGATCGATATGTTTCATAACTTCATAATCTCCAAAATATGTCCCTTCAGGTCCTAAAGTCTTAACATATCCATCTAATTCTTCTTCAGTCAATGGATTAGGTCTTTTAGCAAACTCGGGGAATGAACTTGGAGGGATGATTTTGGAAGTATGGAAATACTTCGAGGTAACAGCCTCTAATAACTCTTGATTTAGTATGAACCTAGCTAAGGCATCGTTTCTAAATGAAATCAAGTCTGCTTCATCATGTAAAGTGGCTGTAGGTTCTTCCTTAATTGGCTGTCTTATAGTATGCGGTTGCTGGTTGAGCTGCTGCGCATGGGTGGTGGTCTTATTACGACGTCTTGGTCTCCCTGGGTGCGCCATGGTCTCCTCTATTCCTTGTTTAGCTTCGCTTTCTTGACGTTTGCTTCTTACGCTGTCCTGAAGTTTGCTTCTTACGCTGTCCTGACGCTTGTTTCTAACGCTTTCCTTACGCTGTTTGGATTCTGCTTCCAGAATTTCTCGTTGATTTTTCCCTCCAAAACCGCGCACGACATTTGACTCGATGGTGGTGCGACATGACTGCTGGCAATCTTTAAAGGTTGCAAAACCGTTGGATTGATAAGATACATAAAATTATATTGAAAATATTAACTATTAAAACTACATTACAGTACTAACACAAAGAAAAGAATAACCAGGAACTATTGTCACAGAATATTACAAAGCGTTATTGTCCATATGGAATGATTAGCAGACGGTGGCAGCGGTTCTTCTTGAGTATAACCGGTTGGAAAGGCTTGGGGAGTCTGGACGATATATAACTGACGGAAGCTGATGGAGGAGATATGGGAAAATCATGCTCTGAAAGAAAATACAAGGATTATAAATCAAATCTACCATTTATAAATTCCTCATCATCACCATGATCAATTTCCATTTCATCTTCGTCTTCTTCATCAATTTGATCATCAATTGCATCTTCATCGGGTGGTAAATTAGGGTTCCCAGGTATAAATGACCCAGAATTCTTGAAAGTATTCATCCGATGCGATTTACCGAAATGATCATCCATGGTAGATGCATCAACATAAGTAAATCCTTTAAAATTAGCTTGAATGCCTGGACTTAAAGGAGTCGATGCCAATTCCAATTGTTTTCTTAATACAGATGTAGATTCATTGGTAAACTCTGGGTCAAAGTTCGACGTATCAGTTTCTGAAGTTAAATGAGGTTTAAATGGTGGAGGGATGGATTTTAATTTTAATAAATCCCAATCTATATCATGGAAAAATGAATGAGCTTTTAATTCTCTTGCATCATTGATTGAACCTAATCTATGCTTAGGATTTCTATTTAATAATCCTTTAACAAATGATCTACCTTCTGGACTTAATATTTCTTTTGGAAATCTAACTTTACCAAATGCAATATTTTTATACATTTGTTGAGTATTTTCTGCATAAAATGGTGACCAACCACAGCACATTTCAAATATTAATACCCCCAATGACCAAAAATCAACCATCTTAGTATATCCTGATTCATCCAATAAAACTTCAGGAGCCAAATATTCAGTGGTACCGCAAAATGTATTAGTAGTACCATCGTTATTTAAATTAGCTTTAGACAAACCAAAATCACATAAAACTATATGACCATTAGCATCCAATAAAATATTTTCTGGTTTTAAATCTCTATAAACAATGTCACTATCATGTAAATGTTCTAAAGCTAATACCAATTCAGCAATATAAAATTTAGCTCTATCTTCAGGAAATCTTCCTTCTTTTTGTAAATGCCAAAATAATTCACCACCACTCATATAATCAGTAACCAAATATAAATCAGTTGGAGTTTGGAAAGAAAATTTTAAACCAACAATAAAAGGAGATTGAGCAGCTGAAGTTCTTACTAAAATATTACGTTCACCAATAGTATGGGCAATTTCTTTCTTTTTAACAATAACTTTTTTACTTAAAACTTTCATAGCATAAATACGATTATTATCTGATTTTTTAACTTGATAAACTTTACCAAAAGTACCTTTACCTAACAATCTTAAAATTTCAAAATCTTCAGGACCATAAGTCTTTGACATTAAATTAGTATATTCCCATTTAATTTTAATTGAACCACTAACACGTTCACCCATGACTCTTGAGCTTAAATTAAACCAATTACCGGATCTACTTGAATGGAAATCGAATGGTTGTATACGAACCAAACCCAAAAATGAATCATCAGTGGCTGCATCGTAAATAGAAATATCTAATTCGGATTTATTACCAACCACATCGAATATTGCTTCATGATTCCAGATAGGGTTTGATACGCCTACAGCGTAATCACTCATGGTTAAATGATTTGAAGAAGATTGTCTTTGATAAAGGGGTCTATTATTGGTATTTGAATTATTTTTAAGTGAATGAGGGTGCTTACTAAATGAACCAGGAGCATTAGTGACAAATTCACTACTTTCGAAAGTACACACCACATAAGGTTGACTATTTGAAGTATGAATTAATAAATTACTGGCTTCCATGATAGTTACTTTTAATTTACCTTTTGGAGAAGGATTGGATTGATTCATTGTTTGACCAGTTTCATCGGTTGTGATGATAAGAGGGGCCCCGTTATTTGCATTAACATCACCACCAGCATTATTAATGATATTTGCCGTTGTTTGATTTATATTGCCGGTCCCAATTGTATTGTTTGAGGGGGTGAAGGTACTGGCATTAGGATTAGTTGGATTTGAAACATTTTGAAAGTGGTTATCTCCTTGTTGTTGTTTAAAAGTTTTGGTGATATCTTCATTATTATTATTGGAAGTGGTCCCATAAACCAAAGAATTATCGGTTATTGCAGTTGTTGGAGTAACATTCGCCAAAGATTTGGGATAAATTTTATTTTCGTCGTCTTTTTTCAAGGAGCTGAACCCGAATATTGATTTTGCAAAGTCGGCCATTATATTGTTTGATCTATATTTCTATTATGGAATTCAATGGGCTGAGGATTGAATGATTTGAATGGAGTGGAATTGACAAGTGATAAATAAATAGGTGAGATTATTATAAGTCTCTAGAATGAACTATAGTATATGCTAAGAATGGAATTATTATACTGCTGATGCATCAAAAACAACCCACAATTGTATGTTGCAATGGGTGATAATAAGGAAATCAACAACCTGGCTTGAGAACTAAGCAGATAATTGATGGGATACCGGCCAAATGTGCCTATGATTAGTTTCAGGATCGTTGGTTCTATAAAAAGTCTACAATTATGTGTTGCCAACTTTGTCTTAGATCCTTTGGTTTCGGTTTAGATGTTCAATTATCCAATTGATTTCAGCGTCTATAATATGAAAACAAATTAAAAGCTCCCTAAAATAAGAAAAATTTTTCTGAGGAAAAAGAAACTATGGACTTAGTATCTTCCTTAACTATGGGGACTTAGACGGAACGGTCAGAGGGTTGGCGGTGCAGAGTACTGGCGGTGCAGGGTGGTGGAGCAGAGTGTTGGTGGTGAGTAGCGGTGCATAGAGCGAGCCACAGCGAAGTGCCCTAGGCGGTTTCTGTGTGGCATGGTATGGCCAAGTCCAGCCCCAGTCATCTCTGGCAGACCTTAGTTTGATATGGACTGTCAGGTCGGCTCCCATCCACTCTCTTTGTGCCGCTGTATGGACACTGGGAACTGGTACCTGTGGCCTTGCGGGAGGGACCCGGCTGCGGTGTCGACCAGCCCCAGCTATGAACCGTATCGCCATGCCAGTGGTAATGGTCAGTATCAAAAGATCTTAAGGTTTACTGATAGCGTGTCGCGTAGGCGGCTTCGTCTGTGTCGGTTTCGTCTGGTCGGCTCTCTGCGACATTCGGTGCACGCACTGGAGAGGTGGGTAGTGCGTTTACCGATCGACACCAGGCCCCCAAACCCTGGGGCAAAGGTCTGTTTAATGGGTTCATTCAATGGCTTGAGAACTACTCACTTCGTTGGCCATCGAGGCGCTTCCTCTTGTGTCACATCTCTCTTTCGGCCCCACTGAAACCCTTCAAACCGAGCTCTCGGCTGCTAACTATGGAAGAAGACGATATTCACGCACCGTAAAAGCGAGCACCAGAGGTGAAAAATTTCAAACACATTGAACCATTTGTGCATCATCGATATACTTAAGGCCAAGATGATATTCATAAGACAGTTTTCATGCAGTCTAGGCTTGAACAAATATGACAAGTATTATAAGATCACCAGGTATGCCAAACCAATCAACACCACTGTGTATAAAGCCGGAGATATAATTGATAAGTCGATTAAAATTCCAAAGACCAAAACATATTACCCAGATTATCCATTTGAAGCGATGTTTTTCAAACAACAAAACAAAGGATTGTATGGGGGATTACAAAAAACATCATCAAAAACATGTTCAGAGAGTGGTAATAAGAATTTAAGAACTCATAAACCAAATATTGTCACTACTAAGCTTTATTCTGAAATTTTAGACAAAGTATTTAAAGTTAAGATTGCAACTAGAGTCATTAAAACAATCAATAAGGAAGGAGGTTTAGATAAATACTTATTAAAAGATAAACCAGCTAGAATTAAGACCATGGGTAAACTAGGTTGGAAAATCAAATATAATATAATGATGAAACAACAATTGAATGAATTAAATCAGAATAATAATGATCCAAATCATACGATTTATCATATTGATTCATTAGGAAGAAAATTCATAGTAGGTAGGAAGAAATTATTACAAGAATTATATCCATTTGTTAAAGTTGATAGTTATACAAAGATTGATTTTAAACAGTTTTTAATTGGTCATAGCTGGAAAAATATGGATGAAATAATTGAAACTTTACAGCAATATGATTATGACTTTTCTAAGGTTATATTAAATCCTTCTAATCCTGACAATATGGATCCAGTTGAGCCAATAGCTGAGACTTAGATCCTGACGTCTTCATGTATATACTACCATACACATGCACAAAGGTGCACATATTAGTCTTCCTTCTGTTCCCACCTCTGTTCCTTTCTTTCCTTGCTGTCAAGCCCATCATCTATGAAGTCCACCATCTATCGTCTGTCCACCACCTATCATGTCCAATGATAAACCGTCGTCTTGATAGTTTCACGTGACCCGCAGTAGTTAGCGCGCAAAAGCAGTCACAGTCTCTCAATCGCTGAAAATTGACGATTTCTCCTGTATAGTGGCGGCCCTCCCAAATTCTGAGAGTCTTCTCAAAGGAAGAAATTTTCATAAAATTTTCATTCTATACAATTATACATAATGGTTAAGTCAGGTATGTAGATATGAATTGTGAAAGGCAGGGTAGATAGTTATAAAACAGCACAGAGCAAGTTATGAAGTTATCAGTTGACGTAGATGAACCCACCGAAAACAACCAAGTCAAGGAGCCAAGTCCAGGGGCCAAGTCCACGAGTCAAAGTCTACGAAGTTTGACAGTCAAATCCTCGAAACCAGAGCCAAGTCCATGAAGTCTATAAGGCTGGGTGTCAGTACAGATCGAAACCCACTACAAATGAAAGATGCACCAAGCAAGTAGGTCACCTGTGTCATGTCTTAGCTGTGTCATGTCTGTCCAAATGCACCAGCAGGCATTCCCCTTCCCACCCGTTAACTCTTTTGCACAACATATACTAACAGTTTCTAGGTATTGCCACTGGATTAAACAAAGGACACAAAGTCACTCCAAAAGAAGTCACTCCAAAGATTTCTTACAGAAAAGGAGCTTTATCTAAAAGAACCTCATTTGTTAGATCAATCGTCAAAGAAGTCAGTGGTTTAGCTCCATATGAAAGAAGATTAATTGAATTAATTAGAAATGCTGGTGAAAAGAGAGCTAAGAAGTTAGCTAAAAAGAGATTAGGTACTCACAAAAGATCTTTAAAGAAAGTTGAAGATATGAATAAAGTTATTGCTGACTCAAGAAGACATTAACCTGTATATCTATAATCTAATCTACGTTTCATTGTATCCCGTTTCTCCTTCCCTCTTGTCTATGCCATGATTCCCCCACCTGCTTGTCATGGTGATTTACCTCCAAAAAAATCAGAGCGCATTAATTCTGACATTTTAGGCATGTTAAGAATCAATCGTAAGATAATAATAAGGTCTTTATCACAGGTAACACCTCCATCACATTTCGCTGGTGGAGAGCTTCCCCCCAGCTATGATCAAATTGAATTGACAAAATTTCTAAATAACCCCAACAATTTAGCAGGGGCAGGGGCAGGGACAGGGACAACCACGAGTGTAAATGGCACCACAATCAGTTCTAATTCTAATGGTAGTGGTAGCACTAATGGGGGATACAGTCAGAGTAATGAAAAGCCATTAAGGGAAATCAGCTCCTTGCTTGCGATGTTTGCCCTAGGCTATTTGGCCATAGATAACTATATCAATCGAATGAAACTAGAAAAATTAAATAGTGAATCCACATCAATCAATTTAAAAACCTTGCAAATTCAACAAGCTAATTTTTTGCAAGCAAGAAAGAAAAAGGATTTACAAATGTTGATGGAAAGGAAAGATAACGAAAAGAGAAACTTCAAAATGTCATTACATATCGCAATGTTAAGAAAACAATTGGAAGATAATGGTATAGATCCAAGTAATATTGATTTAGCCATCAAAGAGTTCGAAAAAAGCGTTAAGATTGATAACTCAATTAGAAACATCAGTGGCCAGAATCTATGGTTGGACGATGAGTCCGAACTAAAGAAATACTTACCAGATGCTCATGATTATGATAAAAAGGATTAATATATATCACCTTGTCCCACATCTCCCACCATGACTTGTCACTATTGCTCTGTACCTCTACCAATGAAATGGCGGTCCGGGTAACCCTGGCCCCACCTATAAAACCCCCGAGAAAAACTTTTAGTGATGAGATTATACAATGTCTTTAATAAGTAGGCGCCCATTAGAGTCACGGTTTACATGAATACTTCCACATGTAATCAATAACCATTGTATGGTTGTACGTGCTCGGGTAAGCCTTAGAGTGAAATGGTTTATATGGCCTCCTTGTCGTGTTAATCTTGTGGTTAACTATGCGGTTTTAAATCAACATTTTCTACATTCTCTGCCTAGGTGCTCACGTATCTGTCTACGTGTGTGCCTACTACATGTATATGTACCTACCTGTCTATGTGCCTACTACATATCTATGTGCCTACATATCTACGTTGCCTGGATGGCATCTGGATTAGAGGGGCAAAGGTCCTGAAATCATATATTTATCTACAAGTACAGCTTCAGTCAGAATCTCACCAGAATCGCCAGTCAGGCCCTGTTTGTATCTAGTAATACGGCATCGATTTGTCCCAATTCCCTTTGCTTCAACTTCAACTGCAACAATTTGACCTTTGGACAACACGTCGTTGGGTCTGGCCCATTTTGTTCGTAATATCTCTTACAACATAAGTATAGCTGGTCAATCACCTTTGTACATTTACTTTCATTATAGTTATTTGCCATCAAACAGTCTTGGATCGCACATGCCTCTGGCTTACATGGTTCCGGCCCACATGAGGATGTATTTGAACTTTTAGTGGTCGTAGATGGTGCCATTTTACTGTCAAAGACGAAATGGCAATGGCAATGGTAATGGCAACGATTAGAAAATTTATTGTTGCGGTCCAAAGAGTATTGCAACAAAAAAAAGTATTAAAATATCGTATTTCATTATATAACAGACTTATCTAAATCGGTATGGTAATCATCTTCGTCAAACTCCAGAGGCTCGTAAATGACCAATGGAATAAACTCGTCTTTCCGATCTCTAATGGTGACCTTCTTCTTATAGATATAAAAGCTTGCGCATCCACTAAATATACAAAGTAAGATTGAAATCAACCCCCACCTGGACAAATGCCACCGGAGACTTTCAATTTCCGATCTCATCGAGCTATTCAATTCGGTAGTAATTTTGTGATTGGTTTCTTGAATCTTCAACAGGATTTTTTTAGAGCTTAAAGTATTTTCTTGCTTCTGATCGTTGATTGTAACTTCATTATTGTTTTTCAATTGTAAAAAATCGTTATTAAGCTCATCACTAATCACTCTATAGTCTCTCTCGACCATATTAATCAAATTAATTAGTTCGTTCGTATGGGCTTCTCTTGATCGGGTGATATCAACTCTTAATTCTTGTTGGGCACTTTCAAATAAGTACCGTTCATTCTCTAATTCAAACAACTGAGAATATTTGGTGGATAGTTTACTTAGTTTCGAATTCAATTGGACAATCAATAGATTGATGATTTCATTGCTTTCTTTGGCAGTGAACCCTGATTGTGTCAATTGCTTATGCACATCATACGTATCCATATACGGTTCCATCTTTTCAAAAATCGTGGTCAAATAGTCGTCTTTATTCAACGATTCTTCGTCTGAGTCCCTTTCTGGCTCTTGTTCTGCCTGTTGCTGTGCCTGCTCCAGTGTTTGTTCCTGTCCCTGAGCTTGTTCTGCCTGTCCCTGAGCCTGTCCCTGAGCTTGTTCTACCTGCCCCTGAGCCTGTACGTGTTCTCCGCCCATATGCTTCACCTCGTCCCCCTCCAAAGTCTGGTTGTCCAAGTCCAATATCGGCTCTGTTATCTTTCCCGCCTTTATAATATCATCCTTTCTTTGTAAAGTGGTCTTCTTTGAGTCATTTCGTATCATGGGGCTGTAGCTTATCCACCTCAAGCCACCATGATTTCTCCTCATATTTGCATTTATTTTTATTCTACTAACACTACGGCTACTTATATTGTATCCATTGATTCTACTTAATCGGATCAACAAAGGTCGATTCTTGAACACACTTAACATTTATTATCAACACTCACAAGAGCTATAAAAACAATCCAATTTAACCAATTTTTTTGGTGTCTTGCGCACCAACGCCTAATGAACCGTAGAGGGCCAAAGACCTTACAAAAGTCTTGAAGCTGAAGTGGTGGGGGTTTTTGTAGATCAAGTGGTTTGATTCGATGGAGGAGAAGTAGCCAAATAGTTTGGTGGTGGGGGAGTCTGGTAAGATAATCAAATCGGTTGAGATTGGTAGATTAGTTATGTTGCTGAAGGCATCGATTCTTTGGTCGACTAAGTATACCTTGAGTTCTCTTGAGCGACATCTGTCTTCATCCACCCAACCGGAGTCATTGGCTGCATCATCTGCATCATTGGCTGCGTCATTGGTTCCACTGGTTCCACTGGTTGCATCGGTGTTTTCACTAGTGGGTAATGAGACCTCCATTTCGTAACCAGTTTGGAGATCAATTACCTTGATAGTCGGAACCAAACTCCTCAATATAGATTCATTGGCACTAGACCTCAATTGAGATTCAAATTCGGAAACGATGAAATCTATAATTACATCAATATTTTGACCGAAGTTATTACTATCTTGCCATAAAACTCCCAACGGTTCATAAACATTAATAAACTCGACATTAGTAAAACTACTCCATACTATAAATTTACTGATCTCAGTTAAAATTCTAAATTTTTCACTAATTATGAATAATCTCAGTTGAATGAAGTATTCATTACGAAGCATAATGCTTTGCTTGGTATCTTTTTCACTTGGAACTATAAGTCTTTTATTGTTATCAAGATAAGGTTGAGGAACTTCTGGAGGAATTG
The DNA here is from genome assembly GCA_030572015.1 of Yamadazyma kitorensis. NCBI lineage: Eukaryota > Fungi > Ascomycota > Pichiomycetes > Serinales > Debaryomycetaceae > Yamadazyma > Yamadazyma kitorensis. The sequence continues at coordinate 32,467 of JAJLZC010000010.1, read as the reverse complement.
GGATTTGATTCGTTTGCATCTTTGTAATCAAAGTAATTGAATTTGGTAAGTTTGAAGCAGGTGGATATAAGTCAAAGATATGATCCAACGATGTTTGATCTACATTGGCAAAAACAAACCGGATTAGTCTGAATAATAATGGGATTAGCTTTCCAAATTGAAATAAATTGGCCACTATGATCCTATAGATCATTGCCAACATTTCATAGCTCTCCATAAACGTATCATGACAGATCATCAAACTTTGGTAAGTAGACATCAACAAAAGCAACAACAATCTCGATAAATGAATCTTCAAGATCTGTTTAGTCGTGACCTCAGTCTCTAAGTTCAATGCATTGACTAAATACTTCCCTTGATTGAATCCAAGGTTTACTGCATTGAAGTCCATGATGGTATTCTTCATATAGTTCTTACTATACTTGGTCGAGTCTCTTCCAGCACTCATGGTAACGTAAAAAAACTGGTTTAAGTATTGACCAATGCTGTTGTACTCACAGTGCTAAACAAGATACGTATGTGTTTCAGATTTAGTGTTTCAACGACAGTGTCAAATATTACTTATACCATTTGCTGCAAATTGCGACGAATCGAGAAGACAAGAGGTAAAAACATAATGAAGGAAGCGAGGTTCGAACTCGCGCGGGCACCGCCCAACAGATCTTAAGTCTGCCGCCTTAGACCGCTCGGCCATTCCTCCGAATCTTGATTGGGATTTTGTAAAAACGGACCAGACAAATTCGGTTATTTTGACTATTTAGACATAAGAAGGTACGGTCAAGGCTTTATACATCAAGGTAATCGAAATCAGGTATTAGCATTCAACCGGCTGCGGTTCATGCCTGTTTAAATGTGATTTTAGACTTCATTCTTTTTCAAATGGAAGAAAAAGTCAATTTTGCAACTTTTACTCTGTGAATAACACCAGAGGAACACAGCCAGTGACAACTACTTGGATCCAAAACAAATTTATATTAATATTAGAGAATAATGTACAAATTAAATAAACCAAACAAGTGTATAATTATCAAAATTATAACTGATCCGAAACGATTAAAACGAAATTTCATATACTAACTTAAGCTGAAGCAGTACTATTACCATATGGAGCTGCAGCTTTAACAGCAGCAATGTTTGGAATACCGCTTGGAAGCGATGATGGTACTGACAATGGCAAACCACTTGGGATTGGTAATCCTGATGGAACTGGTAAGTTAGATGGTAATTCTCCAATAGCTTTCAATAAGTCACCGACAATTGGTAAATCTCCAACGATTGGTAAATTACCTAAGATACCTAATAAACCAGCAAGAGGTTCCAATAAACCGGTGATGGCTGACAAACCTGGAATATCTGGAAGTTCTGGAACTGGCAAACCAGATGGTAAGATATCAGTTGGCAAACCAGTTGGAATAACGTCAGTTGGTAAACCAGTTGGAATAACGTTAGTTGGTAAGCCGGATGGAACAACATTAGTTGGAACAACGTCAGTAGGCAAATCAGCTCTTTTGGCTGGAGCAGCAGTAACGACGGCAGAAATAGCAGCTAATTGGAAAACAGTTGAGAATTTCATCTTTGGGTTTATGATAAATGGCAATTAATTAATTTGTACTTTGATTTAAGCAGTTTGTAAATCTATTGATGATTGATTCTGAAGTTTGGGAATTTGCATGTCAATTTATAGTCGATCTCGAAACATGGAATTAAACCTATTCATCCCCCACCACCCCTATTGCATCTACAACAGAATTAAAATATCGCATACCACCAACAAATGAAGATAATGTTACTTGCTTGTTAACCTGTTTAGGTCCCAGGATAATGGAAATCTAACTCTATCGCAAGATCTTAAACCCTCTGACAATAAGGGGTCCCACCACCCTGGAAGCTTAGCCAAACACTTCTAACCCTAAACCCATTGATTTGGCTACCCGGGTTAACATTCCCTTAACCCCATCCAATGATACTTGCTGCCTATTCCCAGCATACTTATACATAATGCTTATAATGGTTTTCAGTAATTCGCAACCAACTTCTGACGGAATATTTCACTATGGTAATGATCATTGCAACAATCGCATTACATTGCATTGCATGTCTAACAACTCTAAGTTTAGTTAAGGAGATGGCTGGTATGATTTCTAATTCAGAAAACGGTTTATTCACACAATGGCGATAGCTTTTAAACAAAGGGTCCCTCTTCACTAACTAAAATTCCTATTGTCCAACGGAATTGTATGCACGCTCGAGATTTTTCTAACAATTGCAGCCATTGTTGCAAAGGGTTTGTTTTGATTATTTTCTTAGTGTGGCTTCCATTTAGGCATAGGAGGAAAGTGGGAATCGGCATTGTATTGGGGAAGAATAGAGAAGAAGTTGAGCAATTGGATCAAAACCTCGTCAAGGCAAGGAGCCCTTGTGTGTTGTGTCTCGTTACAGATTTCCTTTATTCTGTTTCGGTGCCTTTAATTTCATGTTTGGCCCTTATTCCCTAGTTTTTATTATTTTAGGCACCAGCCAGCACCTTATACGATTCAACTTTGGTTAGAGGAATCTATGAGAGTTGTTGGGTTGTGGCTTGCTAAGCACTTCATTATTAGAACGGAAACAAGATAACCTCTCGATGGAATAGCCATGGAACGGGATACCATGGATGGAACGATACCATGGATGGAACGATACCATGGATGGAACGGGATACCATAGGTGTGGATACACGTGGATCCATGGAGCGTTGCTACTCTGACCCCTGTACAGCCCCATTTGAGTCTCCATGTTACACTAACGGTCGTAATGAAGCTTTTGTGTTGGCTGCGAAATTAGCGTATAACTGCAAATGGAGATTTCACAAAATGGTTTCATTGGTACAAACGTAAATTAACTTTAGCTTAGTTACACCTTGAGTTGCTAGTTTGTTCCTGTTGCTACCATAAAAATGCCAATTGAACTTGTTCTTTCCCCGTTAATGAGACCAGTGGTGGTTGCTAAGTCTGTGTTGTTTGCTCCCCATAGAAGAGCTTCACGGTATGTTCCCATTATAAAAGATATGCCTGAAAATGTTTCAACGTATGCCGTTTTGAAGAGGTTCGGTTCTGGGTCAAAGATTTTCGATGTTTATGATACCGAAGGTGGAAAGCTACCTATTGGTTCTAATGATCCCGGTAAATCATTATTCTGGTTTATTAGATCAAGAGCTGTTAAAGGTGCTTATAAAATGTACTCAAGTGATATTAGAGGTACTGGGGAAGATGGCGAGGACGAGCCTGTGGCAGATGTCAGGGCCGGGTTAAGATCTAATATCTTATTGATCAGGGCACCGGATACACCAGCTGCTGAATTGGGTTGGCATGTAATCAATCATAGGGTCGATGCAATTGATAGCTACAGAATGTTTACGTTGTCTGATGGTTATACTTATCAATGGACCTCACGGGGGATGTGGTTAGAAAGATTGCACAACCCTGGTGAAAAGGAAAGTGAAGTAAGAGAAAGAATTGGCCAAGTTCTACAAAATGGGCCCAAAGGATTCACATTAAAAATAGATGAAACCAAAATTCCTAGGGAATTGGCCTTATCGAGTGCTTTGTGTTCATTTATTGATCAATGGAACACCAATATTGAAGTGGGAGGGATCTATTACCCAAGACAAGTATCCAGGGTACGTTGGAAAAGGGATTAGCCTGAATGCCTCATACTCTTAATATAAATATATATGTACAGGTGGAGTCTAAGCACTATTTACAACATCTTTAGCATCTTTTACAGTCATTGGCTTGTAGGACAATCTTGATTTCGGAGTATACTTAATAGGATACACCAAGTCCAAAATAATGTTTTGAATTAAGGAATAGAATTGAGAACTGATCCAATATAACGTTAACCCAACTGGAGCATTCAAAGAAATCGCCATCATGAAAACGACCGACATTCGAGATAAATTGGCAATTGAGTCAGTGACTGTAGGTCTTAAAGTATTTCTTTGAGTTAGTCTCAGCAATTCCAAAGTTTTGAAAGTCCATTCCACATTACAAAGGGAAATCAAACCTAGAACCATTGGTGCAACATGCATATGATCATAGCTAGTTAGGTCGCTGAACCATAGTATCCCTTCAGTATGAAGCGTAGGATCCAAGGGAGTATTGGCGAGGCTATCCCAAGATAGCCAACCACAGAGGTTCCTCATGGTCAATGATAATGATATCCATAACGGGATTTGAAATGCTGGTAATAGAAAGTTCTTCCATATTTGAATATTGTGCTTTTTAAACAAAGCCTTTTGACGTTTTCTAGTCTCTTTAGCTGCCAACAATAAAATCTCTTCATATTTCATATTAGCCAATGGAGATTGCATCCTTAACACTTTAGATGACTCTGATTCATTAGATTTTAGCGTCTTTTCTAAGTTAACCTTGGCTTGGTGGGCCTTTTTGCCCAAATTCAACTTGAGTATCGGATTGGTCCCACTTATGACCGCCTTATATTCGCTTTGCTTTTGCAATCTTTTCCTTTGTAGTATCGACAACGGCAATGTCCATACCGTTCTAGCGGTAAAAGTAGATACAGGTATCAACACCCACCAGGGGAGCCCAGAATACGCATGCACCGCTTGAAACGACTCGGTGAGAGTCGTCAAAAGCAACAGAGAATCAAACGATAGCTGCCTCCTCCCGCAAAAGCTGCCGCCGTATCCAGAACGTCCTCCCACCGCTATCTTCCTCGCATTCAACCTTAGCATCATCGTCTTAGACCATACGCTTTTCTCGCTCCCGAAACGCCAGCTTCGCGAGCAAAGAAACTGAAAAATATTTCATTGACATTCGACTTAGCACACTAGAAGAAAGCCTTTGAGTTTAGAGGGTTGATCAATCGAAGATGTCAGCAAGATCAGAAAGAGCATGTATGTTGTGTGGAATAATCCAGACTTATAGAAAGTTTGTTGATTTGGGGTGTCCTAATTGTGAAAGTGTGTTGCATTATCAAGATAATGATGATAACCAAGTCCAAGATTGTACCTCGCCATCGTTTGAAGGATTGGTTGCTTTGGGCGAAGATAATAAGCAGTCATGGGTGGCGCGATGGTTAAGAATCGATTCTTTTGTGCCAGGGTTATACGCCGTCAAGATTAATGGGAAACTTCCTCCTCATATAATTGGAGATTTGGCTGATCAAAACATTACTTACAGGCCAAGAGACGGTAGTGCTGAAGATTAGAAACTGAAATGAACATATTGTAAAAGTAAAGACCATGACACGGATGAAATGACCTGTAGAGTATTGTTTTGTATAAATTATATATAAGAAGAACATATACACAATTAATTTAAAGAGTTTTCAATTTCAATCGATGCCTTAAATAGTTTCTCTATGGTTTCTGTCTTGTCCCAGTTATTTCGGTCTGCCCAAATAATGTCCATTAATTTAGCCATCACTATCTCTAATTTTTCAACATTGCAATTACTGGTAATTTCAATGATTCTTCTGGTGAAAAAGTCTTCGTAATTGTCCGCCATTTTAAGAGACCTGGTCCTGTCAATTGCAACTTCATCTTCAACTTCAGATTCTGACACAATATCTTCATCTACTTCCATTGATTCTTGTTCGCCTTCAACTGGATGCTTTTCAGTCTTTCCGTTCGAGACAGGCTCTTTGATCAGCACTTCTGGTGCAAGGTCTTCTGTCTTAACAACCTCGTTAACAGCAGGTACTTCTGAGAATGAAGCACCTGGCACAGGAGCTGTGGCACTCAGATTGTCTTCAGATATGTGTTTTTCTTCTGTAATAGTAGCAACAGTCCGTGAAGTCATATCTGGAACTGAAACACCATCTACTTCAATTTTCCCATTGCTAGGTGCCGTTGAATCATGAGTAATCTCTATGGCACCTTTCATTGGAACATCTTCATTCGCAACAGGAGTACCGTCGTTTGGTGTAGTGTCATGTACTTCAATGATACCATTACCATTCAAAGAATTGGCTTCATCCAAAATAAGTTCACCATTTCTAATTTTATTCTGCAAAAGTTTATGCTCCTGAAGAATCTTGGATTGTTTATTTAGTTCTCTTTTCCTCATTTCTTTACAAGCTTTAATGAACTCGGGAGTACTTATATCATCAATACCAAACTGAGCATTAGTTAACATCTCATTAGCTTTTAAAACCCTTTCTCTGTCGCCACTAACAATAGAATCTTGTACGATCATTTTGATATCTTTCAAGAACTGTTTTGGTTCAGAATAGTAACCATTCCAAAGTCTTTCCTCAACAATATCTAAATCAATGTTATAATAAAATTTCCCCGTACTCAATTCTTTGATCATATCTTTATGTTCATCATCTTTTGCCCTTTCATATAACACTTCATAATTATGTATAGGATTGTCCAATATTTCAGGAAAGAATAAATGTGATAACAAATTTTCATCAATGACAGGTTTTTTAAATCTTTTATAACGAACTTTGAACAATTCCATTAAGCTGGCCAATTTAATCTTTAAAGTGTTTTTCAATTTGGTATCTTCATATTCTTGCTGTTTCAATTTCTTCTTATTAATATCTTCCTCATTTACAGACTTTTCTTCAATTACTTTCAATTGTTTTAATTTCCTTTTAGGTCTATTTTCTAAGTCATTTATAAACTCAAAGGGCTTCATTAATAAGGTAGACTTCAAGGCACTGAAATATTCTTTCCTTTGGTTTGCATCAGGATTATGTAACGAAACATTATTGGTTTCATTATTCAATCCAAACACCAATTTAATTTCAGGGTCTAAGTTTCCCATACTGCTTTCTGAAATACCCAATAACAAAATCTTTTCATTACTCTTCAACGATCTAAGTAAACTAGTTAAGGTAGCCTTAGCAGAATATGGAACCACTTGAAACCAAATATCGATATTTGGAATAAAAATGATTGAAGGTTGATGTCTTCTAGCTTCAATAAAGACTTGAACGATAGACAGTTCAGGAGTTCGAGTTGGATCTTCAAACATTGAACCCATATCCAATGACTGAACTTGGAATCCTTCTAAATAATTTAAAATTGCTGACCCTATATATTGTTGGCCATTCCCTTGATCACCACAAATAAGCAAATGAGGCTTACAAATCCTTGAATTTTCTAAATTCTTTAGCAACTCTTGTCTTGCAAAACCTCCATCACTGTCATTGATTGTAGGATCTAAATATAGGGCCTCATCTAATTGGGTTCTCTTTTTTTGATTCTTTGTATGAATTGAATTTGGCATCAAGTTATTTAATTTAGAAGTAACTTCATCAAATTGAGGTGCCAAAAGACAATTCAAGTGTTTGGGTAATGGGGCAGAACTTGAAGACGTAGATCTAGCACTTGAAGGGACAATTTTGTCAATTGCGGCCATGAAATCTTTAGCTATGACTCTAACCTTTTTAGGGAAAACTTGTAATTTATCATTAGTTTGATAGATTTGAGGATATTTTCTTTGAATACTATTTAAAGCAGCTTCAGTACACAAGGCTCTTAAATCTGCACCTCCATAACCTTTAGTTAAACCAGCAATCTTATCAATAAATTCAGCTGATAACGGAGGTACCCATTTTTTAGTATGAATTTGTAAAATTTGAGATCTTGAATTCGAATCAGGTAATGGGAAGTAGAATTCTCTATCGAACCTACCCGGTCTTCTTAAAGCAGGATCAATAGAATCAGGTCTATTGGTAGCTCCTATCACAATAACTTGCCCTCTATTATCCATACCGTCCATTAGAGCCAATAACGTTGAAACAATACTAGCATGAATTTGTTCTTGCTTAGAAGATCTAACAGGAGCGAGTCCATCGATTTCATCAAAGAAGATAATTGAAGGTTGTTGATTCTTAGCTTCTTCAAATAATAAACGAAGTTGTCTTTCAGCTTCACCTACCCATTTACTCAAGCAATCAGCACCTTTTCTCATAAAAAACGTAATTTTTCTAGTTGAAGTTGAACAACTGGCAGCCAATGCTCTTGCCATTAAGGTTTTACCAGTACCTGGAGGACCATGGAAAAGAACACCTCTCGGTGGCGTAATCGAGAAGTTTTGATATAATTCAGGATAAAGCAAAGGTAAAGCAACCATTTCTTTTAATTGATTGATGTAGTTGTCTAAACCACCAACGGCTGAAAAATCAATATTCATATCAACACCCAAAGGATCCGTGTCACTTAAATTGTTTTTCTTCTTATCTTTTCCATCTCCAGAAGCTGAAGAAGCTCCTATCAAAGTGGTGTTATTAACATTTTTCCCTTTATCAAATGGTTTTTTAGATATAGTAGCTTCACCATTGATTGGAGCGATTTCATCATCAGAAGAATCGGAGTCACTAACATTCTGTCCAATGGCAGTCAAAGAATTATTGGTATTACTTAAACCAGGGATAGATATACCACCAGGTGGGATATTGGTACCAAATAATGATACCACATCACTACCACCAAAGGGTCCAGCAGTGGGAAATAACAAATTTCTATATTCGCTTTTGGTGGCAGTTGGCCTTCCTCTTCTACCTTTAACAAATGAAGGGGTCAAAGGTAAAGCACTGTCTAACTGACCATCATTTGTAATTGGAGGAGGAATTGTATAATCGATCTTTGCTCTTTCCCTTAATTTATGTTTGATAGGCTCAGGATCAGGTGAAGAGTCGTACAATTCAGCAATTTCCTTTTGAATGTTATCTTCTGCTTCATCATCGGAAGTTTTATTTTCATCATTATCATTGTGGTCGCTTTCTGGGTCACCTCTTAATCTTGGCCTACTTCTTCTTTTCGAAATACTTGGTTCAACCGATCTTGACCTTGACCGTTTCTTGACTTTCTTGGGGCGATCACCATATTCATAATCGTCAGATATTTCATCTTCATCCGAAGCAACAAACCGTCTTTCTTCTAGTTTCTGCACAAAATCGTCAGATACCACCGAAGCATCATCTTGAAATTCATCATCAGAATCCACAGGCTTCAACTTTTTCCTGTTTTTATTTCTTCTGCTTCGAAGCCCACCGTCATCGTCATCAAATTCATCATCATCCTCAATATAATCCTCTTCCCTTTGATCGTTTTCCGAAGGAGACGAAGGTTCATCGTCATCAGTATGTTCTACCGGATCATTGTCCTCATCATCAGAAATAGTAGGACCAAGCCTTCTTGTGGTTCTGGCCATGGAACTAGGGGATTTGTCAGGGTTATAATATAATGTAACGAGAAAAATCTTGAACTATCTTATCTTATGGTCTGCTATCCTTTACCGTCTTGGTGCTATCTCTATGACAGTACTAAACGCGATTCTCAGCTTTTGTATCCCGGCGGCAATTTGTTGTATCAGGCTCTACAAAACCAAAATCACCATAAAAATAGCCAACGTCTGCTGCTACAATATGCTACCACAACTATACCCAGATGTGTCCTTGAATATGTCCAATCTTTGGTAAAACAACAAAAACAATAGTAAACCAAACTGGAAAAAAATCACTTTTTATCGATCGCACACTTCTTGTCGTTGGAGTCCTCGAATCGCCAACAAGAATTTCAGACACAATTCAACCACCAGAACCAACGGTTACGCCGCCATAAAGAGGCACCAGGCCCATTGGTTGCGGTGGTATCCCAGAATAAGCACCAAGCGTCCTAGCTACCCAACTAAGGGCCTTTGAAGAAACGTTTTCGGGGGAAAACCAACTTGATATTAGACGGGGGAAACGGGACTGAAATTATCAGCGATTAATTAAAACAAAAATCTCTCCAGCCAATCTAAATAGGTTCTATTTAGTAATAATTTGCAGCCATTTCACTTGGGTGGTTGTAGGTTTTGGCTTTGGTGGAAGTTTTTCATTGAGTACTGAGAGGGTGTACGGGTGGAAGTCGAGGTGTACTGGTGTGGCACTTTACGTAAGCACTGGCTGCCTATAGCCTGAAGCCAACTGAAGCCTAAGGATGCTCCAAGAAGTTAGTGATGGTGTACAGCAGCTCTAAGAATGCTCAGGCGCAGAGAAGGTTCAACTAGAGGCAAGCGAAGGTCAAGGTGCAGATGATCGGACTATATGTACAAGCATAGCTATACTGGTAATGCTACTTAAGACGTTCGATTGGTAACTTGTGATTCTTTGAATTGGCGTTGTCACCGTATGATATACCAGCCAAGGGCAGAAGATGATTGAAATTACGTTGGGCAACATCCACATTCAACCTATCAAGTAGCTTATTTGATAGGTTGGGTATGATAGGGTTGATCAAAATAGAACATATTCTAATTGTTTCACAGGCTAACAATATGTAATAGCTTTGAATCAACTGATAATTGTGGTTGGTTGGGTCGGTTTTGATCACCTTATTGTAAGTCCATGGCTCTGCTAACTGTAAAAATTGGTTGGCATTTTCAAGAACAGCCCACCATTGTTGTATAGCCTTCATATTTTCAAAAACTTTGATGGAATTGTCCATATTTTCATAGATAGAATTCAATTTGTCTAGCAACTCATCTCTAGCTTTCAATATTTCATCGGATGATTTGAGTGAATGAGCTTTAATAATAGAATCAATATCTTGGAAGCTGCCATTGTTCAAAAATTCAACACTTTGTTTGATATTAAACGATAGCCCACCGCATCTTGTCATCAAATTGGCATACTTACCAATCAAGTTATCTCTTGTGAAGTTAAAATACTTCTCGCTATAATTACAATCACTTGTCATGTTTGAATATTCCATCAAGAAGAATCGTAATGAATCTTCCCCATAAATATCACAAGTATCAATTGGATCAACAACGTTACCTAAACTCTTACTCATTTTGAAGCCTTCACTCAACCAATGTGAATGAACCACAATCTGTTTAGGCAATTCTATATCGGCTGCCATCAAGAATATTGGCCAATAAATACCATGAAATCTAAGAATATCCTTACCTATGACATTAGTGACGGGCCAAGGGTTCCCTTCATTGGGTTTAATCCCTTCGTTGATTTGAAAGGTTTTTGGGAATCCACAAGATGTCAAATAGTTAAGTAATGCATCGAACCACACGTAAATTTTCTGAGTATCATCATTGGGTACTTCAATGCCCCAAGTCAATCTTGATGAAGGTCTTGAAATTGATAAATCACTCAAAGGCTCCAGCTTTAATTCGGTGATTAATTCCTGGTATTTGACAGAAGGGATAATAAAATCTTTATTTGATTCGATGAAACTGATTAATCTATCTTGAAATTCAGATAATTTGAAAAAATAGTTGGTTTCTGTATGGAAAATGACTTCATTCTTAGTCTCTTTTGATATCATCTTTTTACCTCCATTGATTTCAATTTCTTCGATCTGAGCTTCGGGATAAAACGTCTCATCGCTTATGGAATACCATCCACTATGCTCTCCTTTGTAGATATAACCTTTCTTCATCATGAGATTCCAAAAATAATTAACAGCTTCAATATGATCTGGGTCTGTGGTTCGGATAAACCTATCGTATTTGATATTCAATTTTTCAGCCAAAAAGGTGAAGTTTGCAGAAACGTTATCAACCAACACCTTAGGTGGAATCCCTTGAGTTTCAGCCACATTTTGAATCTTTAACCCATGTTCATCTGTACCTGTAGTGAAAAATGCAGATTTGTCAGGGTGTAGTCTTTCCCATCTTGTTCTAACATCGCATAGAAGCATCGTGTAAAGATGCCCCAAATGAGGTTTGGCATTGACATAAAATATAGGTGAAGCGATATAGAGTGGTTTTACATGAGCAAACCTCTTGAATATGCTAACCCTCTTCATCTACACTGTTAGTGAAAAATTTCAGTGGTGATAGTCGAAATGACTTCGCACCGTATGGTGTGGCGATGGCGAGGCGGCGGCACCACGCGGTACCACACGCTGCCGTGGTAAAGGTAACGATATTGTACATTAAATATATAGTCGGAGGAAATGGTATAAGGAAGGCACTAAGAAGAAAACGAGTCTTTTTCAACGAAAATAGCCATCAATGCAAAAACTGTATAAAATAATGCCAAAGGGTAAGCGATCAAAGCTCTAACATTATGTAATCCTAAAACAACAACGAAAAAGGCCGAAGCAGAATAAGTACACCAAAATACAGCAATTGCACTTAATATATAACCGATTGAATTATCCAAGGAAAAGAAGACCCCCAAGATACTAATCAACACCAAAGGTAATAAACAATACCCAATTACAGAAGCAGATCTTAAAAGATCAATTTGGATTTTATCACTCATGAATTTGAATAAGAAATGTAAGGTCAATATACCAAATAACCCTACTCCATAGATATAACCAAATTGGACCTTCCCAGCCAACAACAATAAAGTACCAAATACCAACACGTATAAGATTGGACCAGCTAAATCCGAATCAGCCATTATATCACTGGTAATATTTTGATTTAAAGGGTTTAAAACCGCCAAAGTCTTAGCCTTGATATGTTGGAAGTTGATACCCAATTCTTCCAACAAAGGAGGTTCATTGCTATAACCAGACGTACCGAAAGCAGCCAATAGCCCTGGGGCCAAGTCTCCAGTGCCACCCATGGTACCAGAGATATCAAACCCATTACCAAAAGTAGGATCCATCGATCCCAAACCACTTGATTGGAAGCCTGTTGAGGCCATATTATTCGAAGCTTGTGGCTGCTGAGAGGCATAAGTATTGGAATAGTTTGACTGGTAGAATTGCATATTCTGGGTGTCGTTGGTAGCCTGTTGATAGTATGCCATGTTCCAATGAATAACCAAAATTCAACTATGTCTCCAGTATCTGATGTATCTATCTGATGTATCTGTCTGATGTATCTGTCTGATGTGTCTGTCTGATGTGTCTGTCTGATGTATCCGACCTGTCACTATCTGATCTCGACCAATGTGTTACGATCTACCGTGTCTGTGCTAGTCTCTGTAGCCGCTGATGTCCTACGAAAGCACTGAAGTCTCTACCGTTCTAAAGTAACGAGTTGGCGTTTGTTTGTGAAAATGTGCGACGAAGTGAACAACTCTTAGTTAACCGCCCAAGGACTTCAGAGGATTTGGAAGAATGTCACAGTCATTAGTAGTGTTTTCGCCATCAGGAGAGATCATTTATCAATATAATAATAAGGTGATTCCATTCAACGATTTTGTTTCGAGTTTGGTCAATGAAACATGCGTTGAATTGGACTCTAATTTTTTCACAGTGTCTGTTAACCAGAAGAGGTTCTACTGCTATAGGAGAGATGATATTTATGGATGCTTATACTTTGATATAATTACCACCATCGATAATGAAAAGATCAAGCAAACGTTGGTGGGGATCTTGAAGACGTATATAAAGTTGACAGAGGATATGACAGAGGATGAAATATCTGAGGCTCAATTTCAGCAGAAGTTGAAGTCGTTAATTGATTACCAGTTCAATCAATTGATGAAGTTACAGACCTCAAGTACCGCCAACACCGCCACCACTACCCAAGAAAATACCCCTGAACCCCAGGCGCCGTTCAAACAAGGACCTACCACTCCCAAGAAACAGGTTGGTGGTCCAGGCCAAGGTAAAAAGAAAATGAGAAAATGGGTCGATGGAGAAATGACTGAAGAAGCAGACGGGGCCTTGGACTTTTCAGAATCAAAGGAGTCGGACGGGTTAGGAAGAGTCGATAACGAACAACTTAAAGTAGATAACATGATATTCAAAAAGGAGAAAGATTTGGTGTTGGTTAATGAATTAAATGATATAATTGGTGATAGTGATGAAGATGATGAACAGGATGATGTCAGTACTACCAATGGATTCTTCTCAAAATTTACTTCATATTTTGGGTCATCGATCAATATGGATGAAGTGTCAAAGAAATTCAATGAACAATTAATCAATAAAAATATAGCCCCTCAAACTTCAAGTCAAATTCTTGATCGAATTAGAAATAAATTAAAAGGGAAAACAGTCACGTTACCATTATTTAAGCAAACCTTGATAGATGAATTGACCAAGATCTTGTCTCCCAATGTTTCCACCGACTTATTGTATGATATAAAATCCAAAACTAATCGATCAAGACCGTACGTAATTTCAGTGGTTGGTGTTAATGGAGTTGGTAAATCAACAAACTTGGCTAAATTGGCTTATTGGTTTTTACAGAATGATCTTAATGTGCTAATTTGTGCTTGTGATACTTTCCGTTCAGGTGCTGTAGAACAATTGAAAGTCCATGTGAATAATTTAAAATCTTTAAACCAGTCTAATTCGTCGTCAGCCAAAATCGATATTTTTGAAAAAGGTTATGGTGGTGGTGACCATGTAGTTGCCACAGCGAAAGCGGCAATCCAACATGGTACCACCGATTCTTATGATGTGATATTGATCGATACCGCTGGTAGAACCCATTCAAATGCTAAATTGATGGCTCCTTTAAAGAAATTTGGCGATGCGGCAGATCCTGATAAGATCATTATGGTGGGTGAAGCATTGGTTGGAACCGATTCGGTTGAACAAGCAACGAACTTCAACAATGCTTTTGGTAACAAAAGAAACCTTGATTTCTTCATCATATCAAAGGTTGACACCGTAGGTGATCTTGTAGGGACCATGATCAATATGGTCATGGCCACAAATGTGCCTATATTGTTTATGGGTACGGGCCAGACTTACACTGACATCAAGCGTTTGAACGTCAAGACAATCGTGGACATGCTAATGAAGTGAGCCAGTGTCCTCCATACTTAATACACCTGACCCGTTTCCACCGCCGCTCCTCGTCCCTCTCCTCGTCCTCTCCTCGTCCCACCCCTCAGCCTCAGCAATGGAAATCAAACTCTCGAGAAAGTCACGAGTCGTTGATCTAAGTACACCTGTACATCCAACTGAAGACAATTGGTGTGTTCAAGAGGTTATATAGGCCATTTACTTAGCAGACTACGACCGCCGACCGTCTGACTTTCGAGGCACCCGAAATGGGACTTTTGGCGAAGAGAAATGACTCTAAAACTGACGTTGGCGCTTCCAGCCTACCCCAGAATTTCATGTCGATTAACATTCATGCCAATAGAGCAGCAGACCTAATTTCAAAAGACCAATTGGAGTTGGACGACCACAACGGCAAAAAGGCCAAGCAGAAGCACTTGAATCCAGTGTTGATTGCCCAGCTTAATGGTGTCACCAGGAAGACTAGAAAGAAATTGAGTACCAGCAATCCAAGCTGGGACCAAGTGTTGTCCTTCCCCTTAAACCTTTACGACAAGGGTCTGTTGTTGAAGTTGAGTATCTGGGATAAACATAGAGGGTATAAGACGTACTTGGGAGAATTGAGGCTTGATTTGACCGATGCTTTTAGAGTCGTCAGTGACGGTTCATCGTCTTTTACCCCCAAAACTGAATTGAAATGGTATAAACTTTATTCAAGCGGTTCCCATAAGTCATTCGTGACTGGTTCATTATTGCTATCGCTAGAGTTGATCGTTAAGCTGAAAAAACCAAAGAAAGCTAAACAAGATGCTGAAATTATTGATGTTTCGAGTACTCAAGGTAATGTAATGGTGAAAGTCGAACCTCCAACTCGGGCGGGCACTCAAGTCAGTAATCTCAATACTAAGATGAATGGACTCAACATGTCAGAACCTGAGCTTCCTACTACCAAAGACCAGAAGGAGGTTTTATTCAACAATTGGTCCAACTCCTTAATCTATTCTGATTCTTCGGCAAGATTATTGCAGGTCAATGACCAGGGATTTTATACCGATACAGGCGAAGCCAGTGATATCCTGTTGTCAGACGTTGAATCTGACAGAATCTCCCACAACTCCAAAGAAGAGCATTTGGAGCCTCTGGAGTTGTTGCATAAGAAAATCCTGCAGAACTTTGGCACTGGTACTACGAATAGCAGTAGTAGTAACAATTTGACGGTGGCAGATACTCATGGCTATGCCAATAACTTGTCAGTATCTGATCTAAGTTCTTTGTCTGACTCGTCTGTAGTGTCAAGCGATTTTAATGGTGATTACGACAGCGATTCGTCTGCTTTCCAGGCTAGTGACCTTCAACAGACAGATACCGATTATGCAGACGGGGCATTCCCAATGCCGCCTAAGAGAATGAGCAAAGGAAAGAGGTTTGGCTTCAAAAGAAAACATAAGAGGAGTATGAAGTTGAAAACCAACTTTGAGATCAAAAATCGGAAAGTTGATGGGGTTTTATTCTTGGAGATTGTTTCATGTTCTGATCTTCCACCGGTTAGAAGGTTAAAGAATATGGGAAGGTTCGATATGGATCCATTCATTGTAGTCACGTTCGGTAAAAAGACTTTCAGAACAAGCTGGAAACGTCATAATGTCAACCCCGTATTCAATGAAAGATTGGCTTTTGAAGTTTTGAATCACGAAAGAAGCTTTGATGTTCACTTTTTGGTTCTTGATAAAGATAGATTTTCTTTACACGATAGCGTTGGAAGTGTTTCTATCCCCTTAAAGGATCTAATCAAAAATGCAACTGCTGTCTCTAATAGTATTTACCTTAACACTCAAGAAGGGCTTTCCAATGAGAATATGAGTAGTGAGTTTACTGATGGTGAACACGAGGGCCAAGAGAACTCCAACATCACCTACGTCGATGACAAGAATTTGGTAGAGTCAATGGAAAAGAAACTAATCCGTAAGAAGTTGAAGTTAAAGTATACTGACACATCAAAATTCAAGACAATGGACTTATCGTTAAAACTAGAAGATGAAAAGTATAAAGATAAGTACAATCCCAAGTTGAAAATTCGGGTCAGATACGAGACATACGATAATTTAAGAAGAAACTTCTGGAGAAGGCTCTTGGAACAGTATAATCTCAATGAAAATGATGATAAGTCGTACGACTTCATTGAATTGATATCGTTGTTGGACGCTTTAGGATGTGTGGACAGTGACCAAATCGTCAATGATTTCTTCACCAAATACGGCAAGAAGCCTTGGAGTGGCGATGTGCTAAACATCGAAGAGATTGTGGACTGCTTGGAAGATCATATTAGGTCCGAAACCAATAGTGAAAGTAAGCTATTTGAGTTTGAAACATGCCCAAATTGTCTTAAGAAGAGCTTGAATAAGAAGAATGATCTTGATATCGTTACCCATTTTGCAATTTGTGGATCGAAAGACTGGAGTATTGTTAATAAGCTATTGGTGTCGTCCTACGTCACCCCCCAGTTGGCATCCAAAAGATGGTTCACCAAAGTGTTGATTAAGATCAGTTATGGGAAGTATCAGCTCGGCAGCAACTCTGCAAACATATTGGTTCAAGACCGTAGAACCGGTATTATTTTAGAGGAGAAAATGGGAGTCTATGTGAGATTAGGGATCAGATTACTATATAAGGGGTTGGATTCCGCCAAAAAAAGAAGAGTCAGGACCTTATTGAAGAAGTTAAGTGTCAAACAAGGTGTTAAATTTGACCATCCAAGCCTGAGAAGTGATATCCCATCGTTTGTCAAGTTCCACAAGCTTGATTTATCAGAATGTCTTGAACCTGACCCTTTGAAATATGCAACCTTCAATGAGTTCTTCTATAGGCAATTGAAAGAGGGTGCAAGGCCAGTCGAAGGCGAAGAAGATGATAGGATAGTCGTCTCGCCAGCTGATTGTAGATGTGTGGCCTTCTCAAGCGTTACTTCAGCCAGTGAATTGTGGGTCAAAGGTAAAAACTTTACTATAGCTAAGCTATTCAATGGTAACTTCGACAACTTGGAGAACACCGATATATATAGACCAGAAAAGTGTTCTTTGGGAGTGTTTAGGTTAGCTCCTCAGGACTACCATCGATTCCATTCTCCAATCGATGGTGTTATCCGAGATATCAAGCATATTGATGGAGAATATTATACGGTCAATCCTATGGCAATCAGATCCGAGTTGGATGTTTTTGGGGAAAATGTAAGGGCAATAATATCAATTGAAACCAAGCAATTTGGAACGGTTATTATGATTCCCGTAGGAGCTATGATGGTCGGGTCAATTATACTAACAAAAGGCGTGAACGATGAAATCAAAAAGGGTGAAGAGGTGGGATACTTCAAGTTTGGAGGTTCGACTATCATCCTCTTGTTTGAACAGAACAAATTCCATTTTGATTCGGACCTAGTGAACAACTCGTCAACTTGTGTGGAAACATTGGTCAGAGTAGGCCAAAGTATCGGTCACTCACCATCTATCGCTGAGTTTGCAAGAGATCATGTTGACTTTGCTAAGTTGCTGAAGGATACTAAGAAGAACTTGATTAGAGTTATCACAGGTGGTGATTTGGGAGCTGGCACCGGATTGCACGACTGGGAGATCAACAAGTTATCGTTGGCCGATGACGAGGTCCAATCTGTGATAGACGAGGACGACGAGGACCTGTGGAAGGGACTGGACGAAGAGGACGAAGAGGACGAGTATGAGTAGCATATTTGAGCATATATTGAAGAAGGATTCAGGCCGCTTCAGGCTGATTCAGGCTGATTCAGGCCGATTCAGGCTGAACATTTGATGTATTCGTCGGACAAGAAGTTTGTGACGTCACAGAAATTGTTTTCATAACAATCCCCGGTAATTTCAGTACCGTTGTCACATTTGGGGGCATAGATGGTCTGCCTATACTGTAAGTCGAGGTAGAGCTGATTGGTATCAATGTTCGACCTATCAGCCAACTTTTTAGCCACATACTCATTCCAGAACGTAGCGTTGATGGGGGCCTTTGGTGGCCAGGACCCTTCAGGATCATAGGTGTCTCTCACCGAGTACCCAAACTGCCAAACCGGCTCATCTCCTCCTGATATATATGTTTCATTTAGTTGAGTGTAGTAATTATAAGCATTGATAATATTGAATGATTCTTCTTCAACCTCATAATACTTGTAAGCCGGGTTGAACTCCCAAGCTGGAGTGACCGACTGGGCAATCCATGCCATATTAACCACCTCTCTTTCCACGACATTGGCATCGGTGGAGTTTGAAGAATACAAGATCTTAAACTGGTCTTTATGGGTGTGGCCGAAGAAGATATTGGCTATAGTGAACGGACTGAATCTTTCGACGATTTTGGCAAAGATTCTTGACTGGATTGGTAAAGTATCTGGATCACCAGAAGGAATATGGGACATAATCCATACTCTTTGGTTTTTCTGTTCACTATCGATCAACTCTTCGATCAAGAACTTCCATTGATCAAAAGGATCAGAGTCAGCTTCCAAGTTGATATAATTCCATAGGTTCTTTTGGTAGTAGCAGTTTGAGTTCAACGCTATAACCTTCAACCCTTTCTTTGTAGTAACAGAGAAGCCAGTGTAATGGTCCACGATTTCAGCCCTATCAGATTCGGGGATCCACCCATCATTAACCCAGAGTTCACTCATCACGTGACTATTAGATTGGTAGCTGTTGTTTCTATCATATTTCATGGGTGCAATCTGACCATAAGGGAACGTATCATGGTTCCCCAAGCTTGGAAATATCGCCATACCGTCCAAATAGTGTTTCATTAGCTGGAAACCTAACACTTCTGCTTCTTTTGTCACATCCGGAGTACAATGGATAGCATCATGGTCAACCAAGTCTCCGGTGAATAGGGTGAATTGGAAATTCTTTTCTTTATTCATGGCAGCCACTTGTTTCAATGTGTTGTTGATTAGAACTTCTGGAGAATCACACATATACCCACCAAAAGTTGAACCTGGCAAAAACACCGAATCATAGCCTCTACCACCCACCAAGTCATAATTTTCACCTTTAACATACTCGCCGTTCTCGTCGTAATGGGCGTCTTGGTAGAACGAATAGTTGATTGATTTTATATCAGGGTTTGCCTTGAAGTATTGGTCTGTGAAGTTGTAAGCCCCAGCAGTAGGCAAGTCAGGATTAAACGATTCAGGCAAACAACAAATACCCTGAGAGCAATTGGCTTCAGCACCAACTGTATACCTTAATTCGGTGTGGAAATCAGTGATATGCAAAACATTGAACAAAGAACGATTACTGCTAGAATAATCAGGCTCAAAGTAATGTTTTGGCTGTTTTTGGGGCCACTTTGAATCATAATCATATAAATCATCGATATTTGGTGTCTCAGGCAAATCACAAGCTGAACTACTTTTAAAATAACAGTAATATTCCATATCTAACTCGCTAGTCATGTTGAAGTTCTTAAGCATATGCATAAAGTCATTATCAAAAATATTAACTATTGTATTTGTTTCAAAACCTGAGTTATAAGAATCAATTGGGTTTTCAACTAGATCGGTATGGGTGGTTAGGAAAAAGTCAACGGCATCACATTTAGAAGGATTGTTTTTGTTTTGAACAAGACAATATTTGAACAAAGTCAAACTGATTAAATGTTGGTTTTCAGGTTCATTATCAAGTAAAGTTCTAGCGTATTTGATTTTGTTTTTGCAGCTATCACATTTGGAACCATTGAAAGAAGTCAAGTTAGTGATGTGCTTGTTGATATAATCTACATCAGCATAGGGCAAATTATCCCAAACCAAATCAACCAAAGCATTTTCATCTCTCTTGGACATCAATTGCTTCTTGATTGAAGACTTACCAGGTATTGTTTGACATAGAACAGTCGAAATAAGAAATAAAATGAAAAGCTTTAACATTTTAATTTGCAGCAATTTACTGAGTAAACCTGGGTTGGGGGTTTTAGGGATTTTATACGTTTATACTCCTATTTATAAGTTTATACTCCTATTTAAACAATACAGTTCCGTAAACAACCTTCAAATGAATTGATGTTACTAATTAGTGGTTGATTGGACAAAAGTCAAAAGGATAAAAGCTAATTGTTCAATTCTATTGTTTAGGAAAGTATATTAGGTTCGTACAAGTAGATGGAAAGGGGAATGTAAATCTCCTGAATAATGATCTAGTACCGTTATCCACGTTTATATGTGATTTGGAGCCTTAATTCCACTTTGTGTACATGCTCACATCACCCAGCCTTAAGAGTGTCTTGGATCTTACCATCGTCAATCGTAACATCGTCAACCATACCATTGTCACAGCTACCATGCCACAGCTACCATGTCACTGGTCAAATGGTGCCAACTGAAATAACAGGCACCACTGCTTGCCCTAAGGCTTTGACGTCAAAATCGGCTGCACACATATTTTTTATGCATTCAATTAATAGTCCTAATTAGGAAACATAGAATACCAAAAATAGTTTCGATTGGACAATTTGGTTTGTTTTTTTGCTTAGGAATATTTATTGATAAGCACAAGCGTCTCGGGCTGTTACTGGTATTATATCTTCCGAATCACAAATACGGCAGACAGAGGAGCAAGAGCAGCAGAAGACAGAACAGCTATAACAGCGAACAGAGACAACCACATTCAACACACCACAAGAAGAGTCCAATACAAATACACAATGAACGAATAACATAACAACGTCAAATATGTCAAATGTGTCAAATATGTCAAACAATTAACACAAAACGTGCATTAATGTAAGACTAGTTACTCCTGTTCCTGTTCCTAGTCGTGCAGAAAAACAGGCCCTTTACCGGCGATGGAAATAAATCTTAGATGTATTGTACTGTAGTAAGGAATGAGGGTCTAAGGGCTGGTGTACAAGGGCTCAGTCTGTAGCATACAACGTTTATGGTGTTTGCTTCCCCGTAAGCACCCAATGTGCCTCTAAGTATACAGCCTATGAGCCCTCGTGAATACCTCATGAGCTTCATCCAAGGCTGGAAAATACACTAAATACACACAACCATATCAGGCCCGTCATGTTAGCCAGGTGCATTGTATCATACCAATCAGCAATGCCAATCACTCTTAGCCAGCCTCTCAAAGGATCAGATTTGGTGATTAGGCCGGACTCTGGTCGAGGCTCGGTCAGATTTGGTGGCTCAGGCTTGGCCAGAGCGCCCCCAAATTCAACATCGCGAGATAACGAAAAAAATTAGTAATAACAGATAAAACCTTCAAGGATACAGAATCAAAGATGTCATCATCAAGAAAGAAATTGCTATTGATGGGCAGATCAGGAAGTGGGAAGTCCTCAATGAGATCAATTATATTCTCCAATTATTCTGCATTTGATACTAGAAGATTGGGGGCGACTATTGATGTTGAACATTCTCACTTAAGATTTTTAGGGAATATGACCTTGAACTTGTGGGATTGTGGAGGACAAGATGTTTTCATGGATAATTATTTTACTACTCAGAAGGATCATATATTCAAGTTTGTTCAGGTGTTAATTCATGTTTTCGATGTTGAGTCCAAATCGATCAATAAAGATATCGAAATTTTTATCAAATCATTGACCAATTTACAAAAATATAGTCCAGAAGCTAAAGTATTTGTATTATTACATAAAATGGATTTAGTTCAAATCGACAAAAGAGATGAATTGTTTAATATAATGATGGATAAATTACAAAAAATATCCAATCCGTATCAATTCAAATTGATTGGATTTCCAACTTCAATTTGGAATGAAAGTTTATATAAAGCTTGGTCCCAAATTGTTTGTTCATTAATTCCAAATATGAATCTATTCAATGAAAATTTATTGAAGTTTAATAAGATTTTAGATGCAGAAGAAATCATTTTATTTGAAAAGACTACGTTTTTGGTTATATCATCAACAAATTCAATTAAACAACAGCTTAATAACAATGATAAAACCATAAATTTGGATAATTTGGATCCAAAAAGATTTGAAAAGATTTCAAATGTTATCAAGACTTATAAACAATCGATTTCCAAGTTAAGAACCAACTTTAACAATTTGATTATTAAAGGTAGTAATGATACTCAATTTTTCATAGATGTTTTGACAGATAACATGTTTATTATGATTATATTGAAGGATAAACAACTTGATTCCAATTACGTCAACAATAAGGAAGAATTGATTATCTTGGAGAACATCAAGTCAGCTAGAAAGTGGTTTGAAAAGATTGAAAGTGTAAAGTAAGGCAATGAAATAAAATGATCCAGCGTGTCTCTGTGCCGGTCAGCGTCTGTCTCTGTACCAGTGTGTAGTCAGTATCTGTCAGCATTGCCCGGTGGTCACCATTCAGCAGTCTGTCGGTTCACCGTACTGCCATTCTGTCGGTCTGTTTGGTCTCTGTCTAATCGTACCTACGGTGTGCCTGTACCGGCTCATTTAATACGATGGAATGTCAACGACTTAAACGATGAGAAAAATTTAAATACTAGAAGATCCCCTTAGCTTTGATTCCATTCGTTTTAGAGTTGCTAGTAAAGGACAATTGCTAGCTATTAGTCAGATTCGTATTTGGTGGAGGAAGATTTAGGAACGCAGTACTTACGTGAAAGTTAGAGATGGGAAAGTTACTTCAATTGTTGGCTCATCCTGATGAATTACAAGCAGTAATTCAATTGATGGGGTTTAGAAAAAGGCTTCATAAAAAGGACCACAGTAAGATGTCAAGCACATTGAAGAGGTGTTATGAGATGTTGGCCATCACCTCCAGATCTTTTGTGGCCGTCATTGAAGAATTGCACCCTGAATTAAAGGACGCTGTTGCGATGTTCTATCTCTTATTGAGGGCTTTAGATACTGTGGAAGATGATATGTCAATTGACCCAAAATTCAAGGTTCCTTGGTTAAAGTCATTCACTGATTTGTTAAATTTAAAAGAATATCTGTATGATGGGGTTAATCACGAAGAAAAAGATAGAGTTACTTTGGTCGAGTTCACTACCATATTGACTGAATTTCATAAATTAAAACCTGAATACCAAGACGTTTTGAAAGATATTTGTAAGAGAATGGGTGACGGTATGGCACATTATATTTTGGATGAACAGTTTAATACTGAAGGAGTTGCAACACTTAAAGATTTTGACTTATATTGTCATTATGTAGCAGGTATTGTTGGAGAAGGGTTAACAAAATTATTTATCCTAGCAGGATTTTCAGATCTGTCTTTGAGTGAAAATAACTATGAAAAGGCCGATTCAATGGGATTATTCTTACAAAAAACCAATATTATTAGAGATTATAATGAAGATTTAGATGATGGTAGATCATTTTACCCAAAGGAAGTTTGGTCAAAATATGCTGATAAGTTACCAAACTTAGCTAAGAAAGGCGACCAATATCAACAAAAGGGGGTTCAATGTATCAATGAATTGGTATTAAATGCTTTATACCATGTTGAAGATGTTTTGATATATTTATCGTTGGTAAAAGATCCATCTTCGTTTAACTTTTGTGCCATTCCTCAAGTTATGGCTATTGCAACTTTGGAACTTGTTTATAATAATCCTGAAGTGTTATATACTAAAAAGCTCAAAATCAGAAGAGGTACCACTTGTAAATTGATTTTGGAGAGTAGAACTTTTCCTGATGTTGTTTCAACTTTCAGACACTATGTAAGAAAGATTCACCATAAAGCTCCAGTAGCTGATCCAAACTACTTTGAAATCTGTTCAAGGATTGGTAAGATTGAACAATTGTGTGACATGTTATATCCTGATGTTAAAAGTATACCAAAGGGCGTTACTATTAGTAACAAATACAGCACTGCTATATTATCAAGAGCCCCAATCGATATTGAAATAGCAAAGGTTATCCAATTGGAAAAGTTGAAATGTAATTTGTCAATAACCACTGCTTTAGTTGTGATATCTGGGGTTATTTACTTTCTTGTCACTTCTTTCCAATGATCTTGGTAGCGTATATTGAATATAGTAATCATTTTCGTCTCGTCGTCTGGTCTCTTCGCGTACCTGGGCTTTGGCGCACCTCAGCCTCCCTACCGCTTGGCACCAGTGAGCTTTTATTTCACTTGCAACAAGCCACTGAAGGGATTGGGAGGACACCATAGACGCTCAAGCGATAGGACAAGCAAGCTTAGTACAGAATCAACTCAATGACAGAGACCGGTGCCCCAATTGAATTTCAGATTCGGTTGATAGTGTGGTCTGATTATGAGCATAAAACCCCAGTTTTATTACAAGATTTGAACGGGCCATGTCCTTTGATTGCTTTAATTAATACGTTATTCTTGAAAAATGAAATTGAAAATAGACACAACCAGTTCAATGACTTGCCAAACCATGAATTGTACCAAGATGTTGTGAATTTTAGAGATTATTTGGCTAAAAGATCCAAAATCGAATTGAATGACTTATTATCAAGATTAGGTGACTTGTTGATTAAATTCAACGAATATAAGCAAGACGAAGGCTACGACTTGGATAAATTGCTTGAAAGTTTGCCCTTGTTACACACAGGGTTGTCTATCAACCCCAATTTGACAAATGGCCAGTTCCATCATGACTTATCGACCGAATTGTTTCACATATTCAATCTAAAAATATATCATGGTTGGATATACAAATCAGATGGTGACTTGTCGAGACTCATGAGTACTTTAGAGTATTTCGATTCAGTTCAAGACTTCTTGTTGACAGAGGAGGACAATGATGATAAAAAGAACTTACAAGCTTGGTTGAATGATAATTCAACTCAATTGACTGAAGTAGGATTGACCAATTTAAATGACCTTTTAGATGTCGATGAGTTTATCGTTTTTTTCAGAAACAATCACTTCAATACCTTATATAAGAAGGACGACAATGACTTTTATCTATTGTTGACAGATTCAAGCTTTGGTAAGGATTCTAGAATAGTGTGGCAATCCCTCATTTCTACTAATGGTAAAGATGATTTGTTCTTCAATGGTGAGTTCTTACCGATCTTGGAAGATGAAACCCAATTACAGGTCAATGCCCAAGGAGGCATCGATGATCAAGATATGAAACTTATCAAACAATTACAAGAAAAAGATGACGAAGAAATGGCTAAACAGTTACAGGATTCGTATCAAAAACGTAAACCACCAGTCAAACAGGAATTCATTCCAACAAACGGCAAAAAGGAAACAGATAAATCAAAAGAAAAGGGTAAAGAGAAGAAAAAAAGTAAAGGTAATTGTGTTATTGTATAATATACATGTCATTAAGTTATTCTATACTTTCGGGGTCTTGTGGCTCAGCATCTTCAGCCTTTGCAGCTTCATCTTCTGCATCACCCTCTTCCGCATCCTCTCCTTCTACGTCTTCTGCTTCGTCTTCTTCTACCTCTTCTTCTGCTTCGTATTCCATAGGATCGTATTCACTTCTAGTGTTATCTCTCTTTCTTATTTCATCGGTAGTTGGTTCTCTCAAGTTGAAATCAACTGCATCATAAGTGCTTTCATTTACAAACTTGTTTATTTGAGAATTGCCTGAAGTTCTATACTTTCTTAAGTCGATTTTACCATTAATTGGGTAATAGTAAGCTATCTTTCTCTTTTTGTTCGTTTGTTGTTCATCACTTACAAACTTAATAGCCAATTCTTCACCTTGCTGTGAAAATTTTTGGAAATTCATATCGTAATTCTTAGAAAATTTGAATCTAAACTCTTCAGATTCATCTTCGTCATCTAATACATGTTTTTCAGGTCTAGTTGAATTCAACTTATTATATAACTTTTCAACGTTTTCAGGATTATCTTGATATTGATACAATGTCATCCATTCACCATCTGCACTTGTTATTGGCTTAAAAATGGATGATTCCAATATCTGTTTCTGCATCTTAGCATTATATTTATCATTTTGAGACCTTTGTAATCCAACTAATTCTCGATTAACGGAAGCTGAACCATTGAATTTAATGGTCAAGTATTTAGAATCCATCAGCGAAGTATCAGGCAAAAATTGCCATGTATTCACGGCCTTTAAATGCTTCTTAGATGGGTGTTTTAAATCGCCTAAGGATTTCAAAGAACGTTGAGCCAATTCAAATGTCTTTTCCACTGCTTTTAATTGGGCATCACCATCGAATTTTTCTTGCTCCTTTGTGGTTTCATTCAGCAAGTCACTATTTGATTTAGGCAAGGCTCTTTCAGCAATATATTCAGTCCTTCTTAAAAACGATACTTCTGGTTCTTTTTTACTAATTTTATCGATTCCAGCATCTCTCAACAAAACACGATCATGAGGGTGCAATTCAACATCAAAAGTACGTTTGGAAATAATCGACAAGTCGTTGTTGTCCAAAACACCAGAATTATTGATTAAGTTGATGTTCATACCATTTTCTTCATCGACATTTTCAATTAATTTGTTAAAGTTTTCCTTTCTGAATAATGATGATAAAATCTGGTTACTTTCCTCTTCCGGGCTCTTTCTTTCCGTGGTACGGTACTTGATGAACTTTGGGTTCAATGGTGGAGGCGGCAAGTTGTTTATGTACCTTACCTTGGCAATATAGTCTTGTCTGACAGGTTTTTGTCTTGATGACATCTTCAATGATATTCTTGTTGGTTTCGTTGATGTTGGAATTTTTCACTTTGAAGCCTCAGAGCGACACTGATACAGGTGTCGCGCACGACATAAATCCTGGAAACATTCCTTCCGGTCCATCTTCCGGTCCATAGGGGCGGGACGGGTCCAGGCACCAGGCCCTCTGGGTCGACGCCTCGGGGGACGAATGGCACCAGAGGTTGCAAAATACGTTTCAAGTGTGGAAGATTGAAGTTCTATAAACGATAAGAAATAATAGAACGCAACTATAGAGGAGCACTGAGACTATAGAAGAGCACTGAGATTGATATCAGTACCGTTTACAACATAAACCAAGTCATTGAACGAGTCTAAAAATTGGTTTAGGGAAGTTCTGATGATTTTCTTCTGCAACGATTGGACTTTGATTGCATATTCTTCATCGACAGAATCAACATCATAGTCAAACAAACTGTGTTCATTAATTATAGCAAAATCAAAAGGTTTCATTGTTTGATCTCCATCGCCACAAGTGAGTTTTGTTATTTCATCAACAAACTGTTTATCTGATTGTTTCAGCTTCTCACCTTTAAACACAATGATGTTGACAGGCAACCTATCGTCATAGCATTCTTCTTCTTTGACTTCTCCATCTTGTTGAAACGAAAACAGTTGGACATGGTTTCTGAAAAACAAAGTTTTGAACAAGTTGGCTTCGTCATTGGTGATATCTTGACGTTTAACTATAGCCACATTCAACGCTTCAGTTCCTTTAAATTGTTGTTGGTCTATGGAAAATCTCTCTAATTGACCTAGTTTTGGCACTAGAACCCCTAATGCTGTAGGTAAGATTAGATAACTCGGTTTCATTTGGTTTTGTGAATAATTTTCTTTTTGCATCCATAACCATGAATTTGTACACGATCATAAAAGACAGGAGACCAAGCGGAGACCAAGCGGAGGCCAAGCGGAGGCCAGGCGGAGGCCAGGCGGAGACCAAACAAGAAGAGACTAAGCAGGAGATCAAACCTGAGATCAAGCAGAAGAGACTAAGACCAAAGAGGCACTCGACAGGGCAATCGAATGCCATGAAACCAAGCGTACCTCTCGCTGACGAGTCAGACCCAGGCCCCATGGCACCAGTCGCACCGGGGCCAGCCGCCACGCTCGCCTTATCTGTTCTTGTTCAGCCATTTCAGTCCTCGCACAAATTTAAAGGGAGAGAACCGCCAAACAAAAACAAAATATTCCTTGTGGGTTTAGACGAACAGAGAAACCATATCAGTAGTATTAGGATAAGGTAGAACCCAATAAATCGTTGGATATGTCAGGAAGAAAGAAGACATTGTTGAAAGTAATCATCTTAGGAGATTCAGGGGTTGGGAAAACTTCATTAATGCAACAGTTTGTTAATAACAAATTTAGTCACCAATACAAGGCGACGATTGGAGCCGATTTCTTGACTAAAGATATTACCGTTGATAATAATAAACAAGTTACATTACAAATTTGGGATACTGCCGGACAA
The DNA here is from genome assembly GCA_030572015.1 of Yamadazyma kitorensis. Classification (NCBI taxonomy): domain Eukaryota; kingdom Fungi; phylum Ascomycota; class Pichiomycetes; order Serinales; family Debaryomycetaceae; genus Yamadazyma; species Yamadazyma kitorensis. The sequence goes on along the minus strand of JAJLZC010000010.1, from coordinate 3,678 downwards.
GAAAGATTCCAAAGTTTGGGGGTTGCCTTTTATAGAGGGGCAGATTGTTGTGTATTATGTTATGATGTTACCAATGAAAAATCATTGAATAATTTATCGAGCTGGAAAGATGAATTTTTGGTTCAATCTAATGTTAGTAATCCTCAGGATTTCCCATTTATCATAATAGGTAATAAGATCGATGTGGATGAAAGTAAAAAAATCCCTTCTTTACAAAAAAAATTAACCAATATAACTAATAATCAGTTGGGTGGATTGAACTATCCTGTGTTTGAAACTAGTGCCAAAGATGCTATTAATGTTGAAAGTGCTTTTGAAGTTGTTGCAAAGATGGCTTTACAACAAGAGGAATTGAATGATGCTAATGGTAATGATGCCAGTGATGATTATAACGATGCCATCAATATTCATTTAGAAGGAGATTCAGGTGGATGTGCTTGTTAGATTCTTGTTGTTGGTTCTTTGTAATTCTATAGATAAATATGAAATAATCTTATTATAATATACATTTTTAAAGTCTAAACACAGAGAGCAAAGATACAAAAAATACTCTACTTGTTGATACATATACAGACAACTTTGATAAGCAAGTCAACAAGTTTATTACCAGTTTTGATGTTACTATTGTTATTGTGATGTTGCTGTTGATTGTTATGATAAGGTTGTTGTTGATAATGTGGTGCAGAGGAACCATATGGTTGAGGAGCCCCACCACTAGGTATTTGTAAGTTCAACCATTTTTGAGGAAGTCTATCAACTGAAGCATTAGATAAATCAATAATCAATACCCCAGTATTCGAAGGGTCAATTCTATGCTTTAATCTACTTTCGTCACACATCTCATCGATTGCCGGTTTCAATTTGGCAACTCCGTTCTTACTATGTAAACCTTTACCAACAATCACATTCAAATGGCTCTGATGAGTCTTTACAAATTGGACAATTCGAACCTGCAAGAAGAATTCTGCCTCTTTGACGTACAACCCGTGTAAATCGATTTCGTCTTCCGCCGAGTCGGTGTTGTTTTCTCTAAACACATACGCTGCAGCTTGGTGATTATAATGCTCTGCCTCTGCCAAAGCATGCTTACTTTGTTCACTTAAATCGTGGGCTCTCTTCCCGTCTCCTGCCTTATAAGCAGCTTGGGACTGTTGAGACAATTGGTTTCTCTTACTATACAAAGCGTCAGCTTGGGCCCTTAATTTCTTATAATTATTATCGGTCGCATGATTATAATCTCTTTGTGGTCCGTCATCGAACACCAACTTGGCTCCTCTGTCAAGATAGTCCATCTTTCCTAGCTTCTGTTCTTAGTTATTAACGGGTTTGTTCACATTTCAAGTTTTTCGGTACCTGAAATTTCCAGCCAGCAGAACTCGCCGGGACACGACCGCTTGGATTACTGCAAAATTCAAACTCCAATAATCTTACCACATACTCTCTGGTCATCGATAGCGTTAAGTGGAACTGGAGGAACACCCACTGGAGGAAGAACAACCCCCGGAGGAAGAATGGGAGCCACAAGAAGAAAACCCCGAGGAGGAACCATCGGACCCACAAGTGCTGCCCAAGCAGCTTTTCACGCCGGCACATGTATGGCCATGCGAGCTCACAGTGCAGCATAAAGCATCGCCATACAAATGGCAGCCTTCAACTGTGATTGGGGTCAATGGTGGGATGACAAATAAGTTAGGATAATAGTTGTAAAAATAAATCAATTCGTTTGTCCAAGGTAATGGTTTTCCATCGTATTTCTTGGTGATGGTCTTGTTTTTATACAACGAAACGCCATTATTTAGAATTATCGAGTTGTGGTTGCTTATATGTGATAGCCCTATTGAGTTAACTGGCTTTATTAGTTCAGATTTATCTTTCTTGAATAGTTTCCTTAGTTTGGACTGGGAATTTGATCGGGTACAGATACAGTACCAGCAGTAACATATGGAATAGTCTAAATGGAACCTAGACCTATATAGCTTTGAAGTCATTTCAAAACAGTTATCCAATCTAGCTTGTTCAACTTTATCGTCATGATCAACCACCGATTTAAGCCCTGATTTTTGGCAATTCTGATAATAGAATACCGGTGCTAATTGGTGGGTATGCCATATAAGATCGATATCAATGGTGGGCACTAACGTCTTTCTCCAACCAAAGTCCACCAAAAGACTCATGAATCGACTATATCGAAGAACGGCCTCTGTTATTGTTTCTTTTATCACTGGTGACATCAACCAGTTCAATTGATCGATCTGATCTATAAACCTTTCTTGTCTTAGAACAGCATTGACTAAATCTTCATGAACTTCAAACACCCCTTGCTTGTCTACAGTCAAATGCATTAAATTGCATAATAAATAGTTCCTGGTTATCAAATTATACCTCTTTCTATGTATATTTTGACTATTGATTAATAAAGTCTCTAATGGTTCAAAAGTAATTTGGAAACTTGAAAACACACATTCCTTTAGGTCATTTTTAATGGAATCATTCATTTCCCAAACTTTCCCATCTTGTACTAATTTCCCACCAATCACTTTACTATAATACTTAAAAGTAAACGGCAATGGAAGCGGCGAGTAAGTGTCAGCGTATAGTTGACGTTTTCTTAGTTCATCATGGCTTAGGTTTCTGTTTAGAACACACAGACAATTTGATAACCACTTGAAGTTGAAATCAGCAAACCCCGTTAGATCTGGAGTGGTGAACGGGACATAGCCTAGTCTAATCCTACAAACTGGGCAAATTAGAGGTACTTCGAACCCATAATGAAACGGGTCCTCCGTTCCAAGTTTGTACGACATATCCATACCATAATCAGATAATATCCTCTGGAACCTCTCTATCTGAACCAGCGAAGGATTATACCTGAAGCTAACATTGTCGATGGACTCGTTGATTCTGTTCAAGGGAAACGGAACAAACAACAAAGATAACATGTTGTTTCTGATCAAGTGGTCATAATAACTTTTGGGGTTTAGCAAAAACGAATGCCAGACCATAAGAATATCCAACGGGGGAAGATGGTCCATAATACCAATGATCCTCTTATCTCTAAGCTTGGACTTAGCGAATACCTGAATCTCATCCAAACCATCGTTATTGCCAACATTAAACAGGTTTTTCAAAGCACTAAAGTATATTATAAACCTTCTAAACGCATTAGAGATGAATACTTGCCATAACTTGACCGAAAGGCTTGATTTCGGGTCGTAGTTTGGTTCATCTCGTTGGTGGTTGGCTTGGTCTTGAGCGCATATCCGGTTTTTCAACACCTTGAAAGCTTTCAATAGTTTCAAATGTCCAATTGCTTCTACGCCAGTTGGTAGATATTCGTCCTTGTCAGTGTTACAAAACACAAAGTTGGAGTAGTCGGTTTCCTTACCTGACTCAAGTAATGCTATAAATTCATGCTTTTCCATTGCAGAGCTCTGAAGAAACATTTCAAATGTTCGGGTGGGCCCCTTAAACGAGCCAAACTGTTCAAATCATCAAATCGTCCAAATTTCAGTTCTTTGATTCAGAGATTCTACAACAGGTATTTTTAACATATATTTATAAACTAACACTAAAAAAAGAAAATTTCAAGAAATTTCCAAAACCAAGATTAATTAGCTTATTTTTTAGCAGCTTTTTGAGCAGCTTTGGTAACTTTACCAGCTTTATCAGATTTTTCAA